>OY720443.1:47062220-47353005 GCA_963082915.1 Dolichopus griseipennis | reverse complement strand
TGGGATAGCTGTAAAAACACAGAAAAGATTATTTAATATTAATATAGGAATTAAATATACTAAAAAAAAAAAATTGTTTGTATGAAAAAAAGATATGAACTAACGTTATAAATTTTATTCTCTAGCAAACTTAAAATACAATATTAATTTGATCAATATATTGGCAGCATTATTTATATTCGAACAAAATGTGCAAGTGCTTTTCTTTACCTAGGCATGCTATCCCTAACGAGAAACGACAACAATCACGATAAGAATGACAAATGAAAAATCATAACTTTTAAACATTTTTGATTGGATTTAATCATAAGCGATAACAAAGTCCTCAAAAATGTACGGGTAGAAATTTACTGATAGAAAGAGATTTTGCCCAATTACTCGATTATATTGATCGTTTTGATAATTTTTTAAAAGTCCAACCACTAATTTGTAGAGCTTTTACGTCATAAAAGTTTTGCCCTTTCTTAGGAGTGACTCAACTTACTTAAACATTAATTGTTAATAAAATTTTTTCAAGATCAAATCTTGTAAGCACTGACTGCAAACATTAAGTTTCAAAAAAATTTCCAGGCTTTATCATAACTTATAAAAAAAATTCCGTCTTGTAAATATTTTTCGATTTTTTTAAAAAACTATAAATTAAAGAGCTAATTTTTTTCCAAAATCCCTTAAAATATTTCTTATTCCTGTCTCTTTTTCTCACAAATCCAAAATTGTTTTTAAAAATATCCATTACTTATTTGAGAAACGTCACCTTTGTCGGTATCTTTTTTTTTAAAATAAATTCATTTTTTAATGTAGAATGGTAGGTATAGTATAGGTCGTTATCTTAAGGTCTTCTTTTTTTAAATGAGTTTTTGAAAGAGAAAATAAATTGAAAATGATAAATTAGTTTTATTTTTAAATTACATTGTGACTATAGGTATTTATAATATATGTATATACACATACAATAAAATAATGGACATGGGATAAAACCAAGAACATGAAATTATTGATTAAGCATTGAAAAAAACTGTTTTCAAATTAAAATTGTAATAAGAATAACCGTAGATAACAGTTTAAATTATTACAAAAGGTATTGGCGGTTTTCTTTTTAAAACCCGTTATATAGTTATTTCTATAACGACTCTAGTCGCTATATCAAAAAACATTCCAATAATCTCATAGCTATCAAATTTCAATATAAAGGGAAGCGAGTTTTACAAATAGTCGTTTTAATATGTTTATGGCTTGCACGAATACAGAATTGTGTAAAGTTTGTTCCATAGTTTAGTCCCTTTATTATTTTATCCTTTTAAAACTAAGGACTTGCCTTCAGCACTTTTAAGTAAATTATTTATTGAAAATCAGAGCAAGATTAGAACTAATATATTTAATTATTTATTAGGTTCTATGGTACATGAATGGAACAGGTAGCTGTAGACCCGGTTCCCAAAATGAAATGTGGGATGGTATTATTATTATTTATATTTTTTTTATAACATATGATCTGACCAGGTTTTCAAGCAAACCCCTTCATTTTGAAAGGCCAACGTCCTAACTACAACGCCATTGATCGGATGGAATAAATATGAGTATACATTAACATAAATCTAAGATTAAATTACATTTGATAGAGTTGAAAATTATATCCAATGAAATAAATAAAATTGAAACATAATCGAAACACCGAAACACGTTAATAATTTCATTTGATACCTTTTGTATTATGGTTATTTTTTAAAGTTTTCCATTTCATAAAAGGGTCAACATCACAGTTAATTATCAAATGTTTAATTAATTAGTTCTTCTTAAGATCTTAATCTTCTAGGAAACTCATTACCATGACAACAAATATTAAAAGTTTAGACGATAAAGTGTAAAATAGGTGTAGCAAATGTAATAAATTCGGTGTACCTTGTAAGTATATAATATGTATACTTACACCTTTAGTAAAACTTTACAATGGGTTTAAATTTAATTTGTGTATTTTTCATACAGGTGAATAAAAATATAAAGTGTCATAAAAGAAAATGTACTAATGATGGTAAACTTTTTATATATAAAAAAATCCCCAGATTCATTATTATTTCATAATTTGTTATACTTTGGACTTAAATTGAAATACTGAAACAATGGTATAAAAAACTATAATAATGTATGTTTTATATGTCGGATGTAAAGATTCTATTCCAATCGTAGTAGATTTTTTTATTACGCAGGTGTTACACAAACCTGGTCTAACGTAAATTATCTTATTTTTTATTAGCATTGTTATTAAAACAAGGTTTCAAATTAAATATTTAATTATAAAATACGTTTAAATTATTCCTTGAAAACAAAAACAATGCACAAGTTTTTTTATGGGGGAATAAATAACATCATTTTATATTTTTTAATAATGGGATATTAAAAATTCTTCACCGTTCATATCATAAAAAACCCGAAACCATTGTACCTGTAACATTAGAAAAAAAAATATTTCATTGTTTGTAAAATAATTTATTATTTGTTTTTATTACTTTTTATAGAAGAGATTTTTTTTATTTTAATGACATTAATATAATGTTCCAGTGGTGAGACATATTCTTCTTTGAAATAGACCAAAGTTGATACATATATAGATTTCTAATTATAAACAAAGTATAAGTTAATAATTTACAAGACTGTATAGAGATACGTTAAAATGATTCGATGTGTGTCAAAAATATTTAAACAATTGCATTTAATATTTGCTTAGAGTCCATATTTGATTGAACTAAGTTCCAGAAGCGATATACTTCTCTTGCACCTAATCTTCAGTAGACTATTTAATTACTGTTTATACCAATTATCAGGGCTATGTATTTGAAAAATAATTTTTTTAGTACTAAGAGTAGCATCTATAATCATTTAGAAATATTAAAAGTAATCCAAGTGTTTTTTAATTTTAGCCTGCGGCGAAATGCAATGAATTAGCACAACTATGTAATTAAGATATATGCGTTTTCTCATTGTTTCCACTCTAAACCAATAAAAGTCGTATAAAATTTTTATAGTAAAAAAATAAACATCTCTCTAATATGTATTAAACAACAATATGTATTAGAGGACCAACTTATATAATATACATACATCTTACATATATACAAAATATAAAAGTAATATGAAATTTTAACAAGGTATATATTCGTAGGTCGCATGATATAAACAGACTAAAAAATCCAATAATTTTTTCTAATTAAATATAAATCATTTTTATACCCGTGCATACATATATGAACATCGCGTATATTAAAATTACTCCTCCGTTTGTAACGCATCGAAATATAAGAGCTAGATATAGTGTCAAGGGTACGTATCGAATCAGCATCGAAAAGTGAATCGATCTAGCTATGTGTGTCCGTCCGCCCGTCCGTCCGTCAGCATGATAACTCAAAAACTATAAGAGCTAGAGTTCTGAAACTTTCACAAAGTAATTTTTAGACAATTTGTAGGTTCCCTATTGTTTTTGGTTAAAATCGGAGAAAGGCTTCGGGTAGCTGCCATACAAATTTTTCGATATTTTATGAGTATTTTCTAAATTAATAACGAAATAGAAACCAAATATAAAAACAAACAAATTGTTGTTTAATTATTAATCGATTCATGGTGTAGTGGTTAGGACATGTTACTTGTAGCAAAAATGTCTCGGTTCGAATTCAGGCTAAGGAAAATTTTTTCTTTTTTTAAATTCATTTTTTTTTATCTATTTTTTTTTTAATAAAATATATGTATTTATTTTATGTTTGAAAAAATTTTATTTTATAGAAAATTTGACAGAAGACTCTCATTTATATTAAAAATTATTAATTTTTTTTAATATTTCTATAAAAAAATTCAAAACTGTTATTTAAAACAAACAATTGATACCATAGCAACTACGATTATTTAAAACTGTTATTTAAAACAAACAATTGATACCATAGCAACTACAATTATTTAAAAAAAAATAATGAGATAAATAAAAACTCGTTTTGTAGTCAAATTATTAATTGTTCTATGGTATAGTGGATAGGACATGGGACTAGTAGTCAAAACGTTTCTGTTCGATTCCTGGCTGGGGCAAATATTTCTTTTTTTTTTAAATTCATCTTAAAATTCTCATTTATAAATTATTTATTTTTTTTAATACATTTTTAAAAAAATTCAAAACAGTTATTCAAAACAAACAATTGATACCATCGCAACTATAATAATTTAAAAAAAAAATTGAGATGAATATAAAGTCGATGGCTTAGTGGTTAAGATGTCGACATTTTAATTGAAAAGTGTGGGTTCGAATCTCGTTGAGAGCATATTTTTTTTTTAAATTCATCTTTTTTTTTAATTCATTTTTTTTTTATTAATTTTTTTTGTAATTAAATATAAAAAAACAAATATTTTGAATTTTCTGTCAAACAGTTCAATTGCAATATAAGAATTTCTTATTTATTTAATACACGCACGGGTATCTAAAAGTTGACAAGAGCAACTATAATCTTCCTCGTTAATAATAATAATAATAAAAATAGCATTGAACAGACCCTTGTTAAGACTTATATTATTTTCCTTTATTATAGGTACAATATTTTATAATTGCGTTGGCATTATCTTAAACTTAAAAACAAATATTTAAACAAAAACTTAAAAAAACAACCATTGTTTAAAAAAAAAGGAAAAAAGTCATCGTCAAATTTTTAATTCTTGCAGGAATAGAAAGAAACAATTTTTTCTTTTTATTTTTTTATTTTTGACCTTATAAATTTAAAAAACGAATGATGCTGAAAAAAATTTGATACCTTTTTATATTTATGGATGTGTGTTCTGAAACACCATTAAAATTTCTAGACTTTTGCCATTTAAATACAGCCCCCGCCTCTTTTTTACGCTTTAAATACAAAAATAACATCAAGAATACAAAAAAACAACTGAACAAGTGGGCGACACGACATGACTAATTTAATTTTTAATAATAACGGTAAAAAATTAATTCAAACACGAAAATGGTCAAATGAGAAAAATATAATGCCCATAAATTTAGTTTGGTTTTAAGCATCAGAGTTCAGAAAATATAAGTTAGAAAATTATAACACCCTGTACAGACTTGTATACGAATATACGATATAATTCTAATGAATGTAATTAATTTAATTTTGTTAAGAAAAAAAATAGAAAAATATTTTTGTAAATTACTTTGTGCCCTGGGTTATATATATACTTAAAAATTATGAAGGTTTTTATGAAAAAAATTAAAAATGTTTTACAAAATAAATTATATTAAAGTCTTCTATTTTGGGTGCACAATCTGATTAATGGCGTAGTAGTAAAGACGCCGCCTTTCATGTGGAAGGTCTCGGGTTCAAACCCCGGTCAGATTATATCTAATAAAAAAAAAAATATCGTAAAATTGTATAATTATATCGTAATAGTTAATATCGTAATATAAAATGAGATTTTAATAAAAATATATAAATAATTCTTGTGTAAGATTATAGATGGCGCACAAAGTTAACAATTGTGCATTCATATTTCTAACCTTATACAATAGCTACAGCCGAGTAATCAATGGCTTAGTGAATATTGTGATTAAAGAAACTGAAGTCTTGTTTAACATAAACTTGGTGAATGCCCTATACTTCTTAAAGAAGTGGAAAAGGAATAAAAAAAAAATTTTTGGGTGCACAAGTTTTTGTGTTTTAAATGCGGATATTTTAAATTTAACAATATTGCTAAATATATAACGCATTTGACATTCCAAATACACAAGTGCATTTTCTTAATCAAAATACTAACGAAAATTTAAATATGTAATATTTTTTAATTGTAAAACTGAAAACTCTTTTAATATTTGATGTTTTCAAAGAGTTGAGTTTGATTATTAGAATTTAGAGTTTGAATTGTCTTAAACTCTACAATATTATGATTAAAACTAGTTATACACTACAAATATTACATATACTTAATTGACTTTAGTTTTGACAGCTATCAAAATCGATTCGATTCTTATTTATTACTATGAAGGTATGTTTTGGAAAAGACACAAAACTTACTTTGAAAATTAATTATTAAATAATAGTGACACTAATATATCAAAAAACAAAAAATACTTATCAAAGGGGTGTGAAAATTACAAAAATTTCGATTCATCAAACAAAAAAAAAACAAGTCGATTATTCAAAAAAATAAACGACACAACCCTATATTCACAAAATGCAAAATCGAGTTGATTATTTAGTACAAAATCATTTGAAATGTCAAGTGTTCACAAACATTTTTGGAAATCATGTACGCAAAGATTTGTTGTAATGTTTATTATTTCTTTTAAAATAAGATGGCGAATTGTAAAAATAAAATATTATTTTTGGATTTTTTTTATATTTATAACTTTTTTTTTGTATTTTTCAGCCATCTTTGATAATTGAAAAATTATGAAGACAAAAACAGGGTTATGAAATATTTTTTTTAAATAATCAATACAGAAACCGGAAATTCATGGACGAACAACACATTTTTGGATGTGTTTTTTTTTAGAAAATTCAGAAAAATTTTTGAAAAATATATGGGAAATCAAGAAAAAAATATAAATAATATATCACCTCAATTTTCAAAATTATCTAATTTTTTCAAAATTAAGAATTTATGAACGTACTTAAAACTAGTTTAAAAATATCCAATTTTTTAATAGAATATTTTCTTAATTAACAAGAATTAAAGCACATTATAACTCATATAATATTATGAACAAGTTATAATCAAAATTAAGTCAAACTGGATTCTTTATTAATTTTTCCACCTAGGTTAAAGTAAACTACAAAGAGTAAGCAGAATGTATTTCTGCATTATCTAATAAGTATATTTATACTTAATGAATATTTTATTAAAATTCTGTACCACTTTATCCCAAAACATATATCATGCGTGTTCTAACTTCTAAATTATATAATTTATTTCACATTAACTCAATCAAAAGATAATTTTATAAAAAACCAATTTAAACTAATTAAATGATTATAAAAATTATGTTCATTAAATTTTGATTCAACACAGTTAAAAGTTAAAAAATCAGTGAACCAATATTATATGTACATATATACTAAAATTTAATATGCTTCAACTTTTAAATTTCAAGTGATTTAAGTTTATTAATAATATCAAATCTAAAAAAATAAAGTTATTTTAATAAGCTATAAAATATATGTACATTCCATTAAAAACTTGAAACCTACTTTAATTCAACTCCATTTTTTTTTTATTATAAACTGAAAATATAATGTACTCATACTATAAATAAGTTGATTTTTCATTTAATGGGGTCAACGTATGTTCTTCTTTACAAAAAAAAAAAACCAGCCACTATTATATGTGGCTACAAGTATCCGGTTGAATGAGTTTTCTTTTGGTTTTTAAATTTTATGAAATCTCTTGCGGTTTATTGTACTTTATTCTATTTTATGAATTCATTCAAGTATAATATAAAACATATTTTATGAAATTATGATGGTCAAATGATTTCAAACAAAGACCAAACAATTGCGAGGAATAAACAACAAATAACAAAACAATTTTGGCTTTATGAAATTCGGAATGTTTGAAACATAATATGTGCGATCATTTATGGACAAAGAATTAATTAAATAAATATGAAATATGAATAAAAAGTATCGGATCACAGAGTAGGTACCGCATAAAAAGATTTCCCCGAATGTTAAGATTCAATGCATTAATAAATTATTGAACTTATATATAAAACCTCTTAACTTATATAAATCATTTATTTTTTTTGGTCTAATGAATATAAAAAATTGAATTACTAATGCTTTTTAAGTTCTGAGATAAGTTAAAGTGACGGCCATCGAAATTTAAGTTAAAATCAATTTTCAAAAATTAATATTTTACAATAATCTCAGTTCGTTAGTTCAGATATCAGTGCTCTCTTCCAATTGGTTTTGAAACTTTTAGAAACAAACGAATAAACAGCTGGGATAAGATGAACCGGAGCAAATAGAAAATGGTAAGTTATTATAAAATATATAGGATGAGATTGTCAAAGATTGAAAATTATGGAATATTCAAATTATGGTAAGAAATTTGATTCATATAAATATAAGATTTGGTATTATAATTTTCTCAAATAAAGGGTTTAGCAATTTTATAACTGATTGCGTTTTAGAGTAGTTTAGTATAGATTTAATAAGTTATTCGCATTTTACATTCTATAACAGAAATATTTTAAATTTCACTTGTAAGTTGCATCAAATATACAAAATTCAAATAAATTAATATTAATAGTTCACAAGTTACACTTTTAATATTCCATAAAACTAAAATTCAAAGTACTTATATGATTTCAAAATAGGATATATCAAGTGTATGATATCAATTAGAATATTAACTATATTCTCAAATTTTTTTACAAACGCGTTCGCGTTTTACCACATTTTTTTAAAAGCAATACTAATAATAACTTTTTTTTTCTATTACTTTTTAAAAAATTCACTTGTAAGTTTAAAACGTTCACTGAACCGTTAAATAAATTTTAAATCACTTTGACCGTACATACGTAATTGATGATTTATCTAAAAGCTTAAATTTTTAATTTCTTAAAACGGTTTGTAAGTTAATGACTTTTTAAAAAGCTTTAATAATCATTTTCTCCATCGTGCTCCACTTAATGGTCCAAAGTTAATTGACTTTATAATGCCTTTTAGCTTTTTTTGGTTTCCTGCGTTTAACAAAATCTCGCGTGTTCTGCGTTACGTTTTATAAAATTCCAATTTTTTTCTGAAGTTTTAATAAAGGTTTACAACAGAACTTTAAGTGTATCAAATCCAAATGTTTTATAATCAAAAGTTTTTTAGAATAATTTAACGTTTAAACTAATTATCTATTAAATATTAAAAGAATTAAGCGGTGCAAAGGCTGTCAATTTTAAACTTTAAGTTTTCTAACTTCGGAATCATTTTCGGAAACAATGACAATGTGTATGCTGTTGAAGATGATTGTTGGCAAATAAATGTTTTGATATGATGTGTGATCGCATTCATAATTTTCTTTTAAATTTAAGTTGAAAACACTTTTGTTTATTCGATGAACACAACTTTCCACTGTCAATTTCTTTTATTTCATAAGTGTGTACTCTAAAAAACTGATGAAAAACATAGACACAGTAAACAATAAATAATTTTATTCTATTTTAGTAATTTATTTGATTTTTTGTTCATTCTTCTTTTTTATTATTTGTCTTCTGAATAGTTGATAAATTGTTTGATAGCTGATTTTGAAAAACTTTGGAATGAGATGAAATTTTAAAGCAGAAAAGAATGACCTATTATTTCGGTGGAGTTGTGTGAATAATATATTTAAGAGATGCCCCCTTCTTTTATTTATGATCATATTATTTTTGTGAATTTTTTACTTCTATAATTTTTTTACTATTTCATTTTAGTCATTTCCATTCGTTTGTTTTGAATTTTAATTGAAATTTATTTTTATTTCTCTATTTTATTTAAATTTTTTTCAAATATTTATTCTTTTGTAATTATTTTGACAAAATTGTTCAATTTAAAATTCGTTCAATATTATTATTATAGACTTTAAATCCATATTTTTAATTTGTATAATTCCATTTATCTTATTAATTCATATATAAAATAAATATTATAATTAATTATATTATGATCTGAATAAAATATCATTATACTTGTATTAAACTTTGTTGCCATACTAAAATTAAAATTGAATGGTATTAAGGTAATAATATACTTCGCTTTCATTTACTATGTTTTGTTAGTTTTGAAAAGTTTAATAGAACATTAATTTTTCAATTTAATAAATCACACAAGTTAATAAAAACTATTTTTAATTTTTATTTTATACAATAAAACAAATCACTTAAATATATATATTCAAATTTTTAATTAAATATATTCAAAATACACAACACTATATTCACATAAAACTATTTTAATTCACATAAACCGTACTGGCCTCACATTTCACTTCAAAATACTTAAAATTAACAATTTTTTATAATAGCCACAAAAGTTCAATAAAAAGCTAAAAATTTAAATAAAAGTATTTAATAAAATTTATTAAAAAACAAAATTTGAAGGTTCACCTATTCTAACACTTAAAAAGACATTAAAATTCATAAAACTTGCATATTTCAGAATGTGACCTGACTCCAAATGTCATGAGGTTTTATTTTAAAATATAATAATTTAACATTAAACAAACCTCCTTTTATTATGCATTTGAATTTCTTTTAATTTTATTCCATTAAAAATATTCAAGACGATATAATTCAATTAATGTGAAGTTATTTTAAAAGAAAAATTATCATTGAGTACATGAACGATTACTTAATTAACGATTATTACTTGCTTTGTATGAAATTAAATTCTTATATTAAACCAAATTAGTTGTATATTTAAAAACGCAGTCCAATTTATACATTCCATAATTTTTAGATTAATTATGATCTAACTGTAAATTTTAAATATAAATTGAAATATTATTAAAAATATATGAAGAACTTTATGATTACAGCTTCTAAAAAGTAATTGAATACAAATAAAATTCTTTTTAAAAATGAAGTTTTACAAAATATAAGTAATTAGCTTAATTTACTCAGTAGTTATAATTACTAATAGTAATTATACACGTAAAATTACAAAAGCAATCATGGATATTAAATACGATGTTTTTGCTCAGTCTCTGCAACACAACACGCCACCACTGCTTAATAATAAAATAAACAGCAAAGGATTTTTAAATCTCCATAAAACATTTCAAGACGAGGGTTATCTGTAACGCTTGACAAGCGAAGGTATTGTTAAGAATGTTATTCTACTTTGTTATACTTTAGACTTCAAAAAATTGTGGGAGAACAGTTGTTGTGTCCCATATTATTAATATTTAATTGGTATTTAAAAAAATAAGGATAAAGTAATTTGAAACTTGAAGAAGAATTTAAAAAGGCAATGAAATATTGGTACAAATTTCTTTTGCCTTGGTTAACAAATTTTACACGCTCTTTTTAAGGAACAATTCAACGCCTCTTCACAACAGAAGAAAAAAAAGGCATTGCATATGCATCAATAAATGCAAGTTTTTCAGAGTTCTTTTTATGCACTAAGTAAGTACCTATTACTTTTTTTAATACCTTTTTGCCTTCTTTTGCAGGATAAGAGGAATAAAAAGAGAAGGAGAGGAGGAGGATAAAGGGAAGCTAATTATAATTAGCACATATATTTAATAAACTTAAAGGATTTAATCTCATCCTTTTTAATCTACAGACCTTAATTTATCAGGAAAATAAAAATACGTTATTTAAATTTTTTTCAAAAGTTTTTAATTGATTATTATTTCCTATTATCTTTACTTCAAATAAAATGTATATTTGTATGTAATTAGTTTATTAAAAATTTTAATTAATCATATTTATTTAGGTAGGTATAAAATAACGTTAACCCTTTGAATAAACATCGACGATATTAAGTACATTCATATTCTGTTTTTTTCAATTTAAATTTAAGGGAAATTTGATATTAAGCAAACCATGATTACTTTTTAACAATTATTTGATTTTTTGATTACTTTATCATTATTCGTTACACTTAGAAAATTTAACACAAGATTTAGGGTTTTCTATTATTTCATTTATTTTTTAGGTCAATACATTACTTAGTATAAAATATAAAAATATTATTTGCATTGACTAGATTTTTGTAATCACATTAATAGTTTTAATTTCATACAAAAAAAAACTAAAGTAAGAAGTAATTAATACGAAATTTCAAAATGATTTTTATGTAATATATTTAAAATCCATGTCAACTCTAAGAACCCGAATTAAAAGTATTCGATGTAGGGTTTATACAATTACTTAACTATAATATAAGTTTCTGAATTTTACATAGCTTTATGCAATAAGATTATTCGTATTAAAATTGGGTTTAAAATCGAATAACTTCAAGTAAGCGCGAATACCGGTCTCGTTGAGGAATCAGTACAATAATTATCTGAAAATATAGTTTTAAAAACTTCAAATTGTTAAAATGTTCGCCAATTGTTACATAATTTGTTTATTGTAATTTGTAACCCCCTAAGGTCTATTTCACCAAATTGACAATTCTACAATTTTCAAAAAACATCTAACAAATTTGTAAATTTTTTTTAAAATTTACATGTATTTTAAAAAAAAACCATTTATAAAAATTTTTAAGAGTTGTACACTTGTAAATTAGGTGAAATAGGATCGTAGGTGAAATCTGATCATCATATTTTTAAAGATTCGAGCGATTATTGCACTTGAAAAAAGTTAAATTTACGGTTTTTTGATTTTTATTCCTATAGTTTAAGTTGCTTTAAAGAGAGAATAAACAGCAATAGCACCCAAAAAATTAAACTAATTAAATTCTGGAATTTTGGTATTCGAATTTGATAATTAATTCTAAAATTATATCTGGACGTGTTTAGGTACTAATAGAATCCATTTATATGAAACTTTTATATATTAGTACATTTTAATGCGTTACAAACGTAAAACAATTTTATAATACTCCTGACTAACACTCGTATGATTATAAAAATAACTTTAATTTGTTTAATAAAAAAAAAAATACTGTGACTAAATATATAGAGCGTTGACTTTTAATTGCAGCACGTGTTATTAATTTTTATGTCTTTTAATTTCATTTTCTATTTATGTTTTCTTAATAAAAATAAGTACAGTTATAAAGTAATTAATTAAAAAACTCATTATTTTTTAATTTAAAGAAATATCATAAAAATATTTAATTTATAATTATGCCCTATACTTATTACTGAGCACTTAGCAATTTTGTAATCAACAATTTCGTAATTTATATTAAGTTTGAGAGGTCAAAATTATTATAGAATGTGATTTCGTAATTCGATGCGTAATTTGAGTTCTTTTGAATACTTTTTGTAATTAATTTTTATTTTTTAATTAAAATTTTATTTTAAATTGAAGAAAATATTTTTAAGTTCATATAAGTAGTGAGTCAGTTAAATAAAATTTTTAGGCATTAATCAAAATGATTGATTTGACTCCAAGTTAAACGCTTATTTAATTTTTTGATTTTTAGACACAGGTGAATGCACGGTTCTTCGAACTGAGTCATGTATATGATTCATAAATCCTAAGCAGTAGTATCTATTAATATTACTACAATTAACAATTACAATAGTTAAGACATCCTGCTGTCTTAAGGAGAAAAGGCCAATTTCATTCCTGTGGGTATACAGTCAGATTTAAAATGTATAAAACACCAGTCATTTTGGGTTTTTAAAACTCAGTAATTCTGAGTATAAAACAAATAAAAAGGTACAAGTACACTAACATGCATTTAATGAACAATGTAAAAATTGGTTTTGATGATTACATTGCAGAAATAGGGTATTTTAAGACTAAACTTATCTGGGATATCGAGAAAGAAATGTGTTCGCAAGATTTCTGATTTTTTAGAAATCATACTGAGTTTGAAATTAAAATTCAATAGAATAAAATGATAATTCTGTTGCTTTTGAGACACATGGCAAAGTCTATGTAGCAGAAAAACCTATTTTATCTTTTTAATTTTTTGGTACCTATTTTACAAAATTTTTTAAAACCGTTTTAAAAATCTATTGGTAGAATATATATATATGTATGATTGCAGATTATACTATCTTGACCTTTGACCGTCTTGTAATTTTTTTAAATAAAATTGTATTAAGTTTGCTTTACACATCCTATACACACTTAGACTCGTTTTTTACAACATTGTTTTTAAACTTGTCAATTTTCAAAACAATTTTATCAGTGTGTGAACAAATATTATAGACAAGTTTAAAAATTTGGTTATTAAAAATATAAAAGTAAAGTACTTTAATTAATTATTTACTTAATTTTGAAATTTAGTTTTAATTTATTAAAATATAATAATGAATAATGGTAGGGATAATGAAATAATAGAACAATGTAGGTTCATTAAACTGTTAACTACTTAGTAGATTAAAATTTATAATTGGAAAAGTTGGAAAACTAAAATGCTGACAACAGCATATTTAGCATAATTAAGGAATTTAAATTACATATTGCAGCTATGTTCAGTTTTTGTATTAAAAAAAAAATTTACAAAAGTTTGTTAGTTTTATCATTTTACTCTGAAAATGGAGCACACATTTTCTTTTCTTGATTTCCATATTGAATAAATGAAAACAAAAGTGAAATATTTTTTTGTAGGAAATTTCAAAAAAGTAACAAAAATTATGTTAAAAATTTTATTTAAAATAGACTATATTAAAAAATAAGCACTAAAAGTAAGTACATACTTTAAATTGTATTGAGTTTATGTAGGAAACATAATTTAGTTTCAGTTGCTTGAAGTAATAAAATTTGCTAAAAATAAAGTAAAAATTCATATGTGTGAGATAGCTATATATTAAGTTAATGGATTTTTACTTTATTGTACATATTCGACTTTTTAGAAATGAATTATTTGTTTATTTACTTGGCAGTACTCCATCACATACCATAAAATAAGGAAGTAAAGAATGACATTCTTTTTTAGGCTTAAAAGATATACTTTTTTTCAAATTTATTTGTAATATTACTTATTTTTTTTTTTTTTTAATTTTTTCAGATTGTAGAATAGTTAATGTTTTGTAAGAGTCTTTCGGATAATTGGATATTCGGATTGTATAGGGGTTTAAATTATAAAAGTATTACTGTATATCGTTATCAATGTATTTTTGTCAGTTGGTGATTACTTTTGATATCTCTTTTCTCACATATAGATTTTTTCACCTGAAAAAAATTTTATTCAAATACCTTTAATCGTAGATTTGCTAACATTTGCAAAAAGTATTTCAATTGGATTTAGATATACATACGTATTTTGAAGTTTTGGTTAAATTTTTCGAATTTCAGGTATAAAAGTTATAATTTTTTGAAATTCAATATAATTAAGGTATGTAAGGACGTAAATTTTATGATTAAAACCTACTAATTAGTTCGATTGCATTTATTCCCCTTATATGGTCTATACTTCATAAAGCGATTATAAAATCAAATAGAGGCGGTAACATCTAAAATATTTAAATCAATCTTTGCAGAAATCTGGATCTGATTAAAGTGTAAATTTTTTGTAGTCCCATTCTTTAACATTTTATGGAGTCTGCAATTAAAAATGTTGAAAAACGTTCCGTTTAATATATATTAATATATTGGGCATTTATTGCCTCTAGAATAAATATTATAAATTAAATATGTACAATAATGTTATCCAGCTATTGATATTTATATATATATATATATATATATCCTCCTCCCGTAGCCAATATATATAAAAAATATTTCATTAAGTTCTTTAAATTAAATAAGAAATAACAAAAATAATAATCAAAAATTAAAAGACACTTGTAATTCTTTCAAAATTAAATTTAAAAATTAATGAATACAAATGTTGATTATTCACCAATTAAATATTTAAATATACAATTTCCATCTGATTACACTACAATTAAATGTGAATTGAAGATTTTATAACATCTTTGAGTTTAAAAATATTGTAAATGAAACATACTGTTGTCAAATCAAATTATAATTTTCAAGCATTACTCATTTAATTATTATCATCGTTAATTAAAATTTTATATTTCAATACCATGTTTCGTCTAAATGTACGTACACATTTTTAGAGTTATAACAATTAGAAATATGTTTTCCACCCATTATTCAGTAACATCTAAGTGAACATTCTTTTGTAAAATATATTTTTACTTATTTCTTTATGTACTAGGTATAATAAATGCTTAGATTTTATCATCTAATGTTCTTAAAGGAGTTTGAAATATACGTATATATACAGGGTGACACAAAGCAAACGATATGGTTTGAATGTTTAATAACTTTTTAAATCTATTTATATTTTTTATTTTTATTTCAGAATTTTGTGAAGAAAACTTGGGGAATTGGAAATGGAACAGTACACAACAGAACAACGATCAAAAATTACGAAAAGTTATGAAAAATATAAAAAATCTTAGTTATTAAACATTCAAACCATATTGGTCGTTTTGCACCACCCTGCATATTTGTACTACCTATATACCTCCTTATTTAAAAAAAATTTATCTTATAGATACGATACAAAATTCTTATAAGAACATTTCCTTAGTTCTTATTTTGTTACATACTCGTACATAACTATTTTTCTATTTATTTACTTATCTTATCTTTAATTCAAACATTCTATTTTTATTCTTTTTGTATACGTTTGTATAGGTATAAGGTGTATATTTTTACTTAATTTTATATAATATGGATTCTATATAGAATTTTCAAGTAATGTAAATTAAATTTAATGTATTTTTCACGCACCTGATGTTTTCAACATCTTGTTTATGTTCTTGTATATCAGATGAACAATTGTCATTTGATTTATTTATGTCTTCTTCAATGGGATACATAAACACACACATATATGGTTTGTGAATTTTAATACGATATTTTGGTAGGTATTCTAAATTATAAAATATTGTAATATAAACACTAAAAAACAAAATTTTAGCAATTTTGATGATAGGTATATTCAATTTTGAGAACATTTGGAAGTGTCATAGGATGACAGATGACGTTTATCGTCATTCTTAATATAAAAGTTTATTAAAAGTGATTACTATTACGAAAGTTTTAAGAACCCTTTAAACTTTTATTTTAATTACAGAACAAATTAAAATTTTTATTTTTAATTCAAGTTATTTTTCGTAAGAGAGTTATTATCTTTAAAAGGCATCTAGAATACAAAGACCTCCGATGTGAGATTCTTACTCATTGTAAAAAAAACTCCTCCAGTAGCCAAAATAATGGGATAAGCACCCAATCTAATTGCGCAGTATAATGACTGGAAGTTAGATAAAATTTAAGAATTAAAGTACTTAGCATTTAACAATTAGCATTAATATACATAAGGCCTTTTTTTTAAATCAGAATACCAATCAGACCACGCTCTGACCAGAGCAAGAACTGAGTACGCTCAGAGCGCTCAGGTTAAATAAAAAAAACCATGATTTAAAAAAACTATCATTTTTTTTAGTTACGTTTTAAATTGTCAAAAAATTAAATAAAATTATTAAAATTTAATTAAAAATGAATAACTTAAAATTTACAGAACATTTTGACTTTTATTCTACAAATATAACCTTAAACAAACGTCAAAATGTCTTTGTATTTTATTTTTATACAGCATTCCTCGATATATTTCCACTGAGCACGTACAGCATGCTCTGAGACCACTCTGATTAAAATAAAAGACGAATCACAAGCTCTGAGCGCTCTCTGAACGATTTTTTTTTGACAGTTCATGCTCTAAAAATAGTATGTGTCATGGTGACTTATTGTTTTCTTAAAATGTCAGAAACACATTTTTATACAAAATATGAAGCTTTGTTTACCTAGTTCATTTTTGTACGATTAATTTAAAAAAAAATTTAAAACCGTTTTTTTTTAACTGTCAAATATTACAAAAGTCAGAAATTATCTGAAATAATTGGTAACAACTCTATTGACAGTTATGCATTGAAGTAATTTTGACAACAGTTAAATACTCATATGGATAAACATAGATAAATGTCAAAAATAAAATTAAATAACAAATTTTTTCATAAATAGAACAATAAAATATCAGAAATTTTAAAGACGTTTATTAATATTCTATTTTTGTTTTGAATAATTCTATTAGTTACAGAATTTTTATTTTTATTCAGTTGTTTACTTGGTAACGAATTTTCAAACTTCCAATTCAACCATGTGCCATATGTATATATTACTATTATTAGAATTTTCTTAAAGTAGTACAATGCTTGAGTTATATAGAGCAGAATTTCATTTCACTTGTTAATGATTTAATATAATGTACCTTACATGATGTATTTTTATATATTTAAGCACTTTTTTCTGATAAAACAAAATATTTTTCATTAAAAATAAATATTCAGAGAAAATCAAATTTCAAATAATTCTTTTTTACTTGATTTCAAAAATTCGTGTTTCAAATGTGGGTTTTTTTGTGCACTTATATAATCTTATATGAATTTCTATGTATATTTATATTACTTATATAATGGGGTATTTTATTTATAGTGTTATTTTAAAGTGCTGCAATGAATAATACGTAAAATATTAGCTTCCTCTTTTTTTTAAAGTCGTCAGACCTTCAGTACTCGTAGTTGTTATTAATGCTAACAACTATACTATGTATAAATTTTAAAACGAAGTTTTTAAATCAGTGTACAGAAAAAATAAATAATTAAATTTGTTTCTATAAGAAATTCGGTTTTTGGTATAAGTTTTTCTTCAAGTTTTACCGTGTTTGCTTACATCGGTGATTTTTCCGTTTAATTGTTATTTTACTTATTAAAATTATTCAAATTTCTTTTTTTTCTATGGTGAATTATTATTATTGATGTTGGACAGTGACCCCTTGCTTTCTTTTAGAGAAGACTGAGAAAAAAAATTAAGTACCTACATATAAGTAACAAGGTATAAAGATTTAATTAACAGTTGACACAGATGCAGAGCATTATGCTTTGGCCACAATGATCGCTGTCATGACGCAGCATCGAAGTTGCAAAATGTTAAAAAACGTAATTATTAAATTTTTCAAGCACAATGCAAAATGTTAAAAGCGTTAAAGTTAATAAACATAATTAATTTTTTAATCAATGAAAATAATATTTGTTAATTTAATTATTAAAGTATAATCAAATTAACAAATATTATTAAAGTATAAATTATTAAAGTATATAATTATTAATATACTAAATAAATTTAAAAATTTTAATTTTTAAATTCTATATTCTCCAACTTCAATAGTAAATATTGCCTGATAATATTAAACCTTCGCCGATTTGACATTTGGACTTTTTATTAAATTATTGTAACAAACACTATATTTTTTTATTAGATATGACCAGGGTTTGAACCAGAGACTTTTCGATTGAAATATTTGCCGCCACTTTACTACTTAGCTGAGCTATCAGTCAGATTATTTGTATTGTTCAACTCTCTTGAAGTAGAATTTCAGCGTTGTTGGCTGCGCTCATTGTGCGCAGGAGGTTAAGCTCTATCCACATACATTCTGTAAAATATTAAAATATACTCGTCAATTTTTGTTTAAATTTAGCGCTTTGTGTCATTTGTGGTTTATTGCTTAGTTTTTAAAAGATTTCCTAAAATAACTTCAATATTATAATTAAATTCAAAATTAGTAAGGTCAAAATAATTAAAATCATTTTGATGTGTTAGTTTTCAAATAAAAAGAAATCGTGATAGATTTGTATTTAATTAAAGTTTTTAGATTGTATCATTAACACATATTAACAAATGACCTAAAATTGAAAATTAAAAATATTTGTGTTTTCTATTTAAAATAAAAGATTTACATAAATAATTTTTATAATTTATATTTTAAGTTATTCTTTGGGAATTCACAAGTCTTACAATTTTACTAGGGTAATCAAGCTTAAAAGATTTCTACAATTATATTGGAAATTGGAATTATAATAATTATTTAGAAAAATCCATTAACAGTGAAAAACGTAATGAGAGCTCTGATAAATTTTGAATTTACTTTCTAAACGACTGTTAATACATTTTTACTATAAACGAGTACTTTGTTTGAAGTACATAAGTACTTACATATTTCTCATGATTGATTAAAATTAGAATGATACCAAATTAAATTCTAAGCACATTTAAGATATTATTTTATTTTCTTATACATCACATCATATTGCTTGACTTTGAAACTTTGAATGACTGTTTGAAAAAAAATTCCAAGGCAAAAGAGGTTAGAGGGTCATGAATGAGTAAAATTTAAGATTATTAAAAAAATCGGTTATTATAGTTTCAATTTTTTTTTCATTCTCTAAATAAATTCTTGATAAATTATAAATGTGACATAATGAGGTCAATTTTATCTGATCTCAAAAATAATGTATATTTTTAAATTGAGTTCAAAATTCATTCCAATTGTTAAAAATAAGACTTTTTAATTAAATCTTATCATCATCTGTGATGTCGTTAGTGTCAAACGTTTTTCTTTTAGCACTAGGTTGTACTTAAAACAGGAACTAAAATGATAGTTTAATAGAAAAAAAACAAGTTTAAAGAAAATGATTTCTATGTTACGTGAGTTCTGTGGATGTCTCAAAAATATTTCATTAAATTCGGATCACAAACAAAAACCCAAATATACAAACTCAAAAAAGTATGAGCTCTATAATTTGGCAAAACTTAAGATTACTCTGATAATTAATTAAATCTATATAATTAATTATATACTATTGATATGATAGTACCCAGTAAATTTTTCATAATTTTGCTTTATTTCATAGTCAATTTCGTATAACTAATCAATTTATTCTAAAAACCATTCACTTTTCCAAGTACTATAATTAATAACTTTCAGTTTATTATTAAAAATCAATAAATATAAAAATTTATATCTAAAAAAAAATCTTTAAAATCATAATTTATTATTAACTAGAAAACAACTATAAGATATAAGACAGAAAATAAAAATTATTATACGTAAGTGGTAAATATGATAAAAGTCCCACGAAAACAAATGACTCAAAAAATAAGTTAAAAGGTCTTGGAAGATTTTAACTCTGATGACTGAGCAAAAAGTTCTATGTTTGAAAATATAATGGGTAGGTATTTATGTGTTATTTTTTTAATGACTATGGAACTATTATCATGTCGCCTCTTAATGACTACCGATCTGCGCATATTATTTTTGCATCATTTCATCTACGTATTTTTGAATTTTAAAGCTAAAGAATATTAACTGCAAAGCTTAATTAGGTTCAAAAAATATGTCATGACCCTAATCAAAATTTAAATTTTTTAATAATTAATCTTCATTAAAACTTAAAGTTTCCTTCTAGAAAACCTTAAACTCAAACTAAAAAGAGACCCCAAGAAAATGGATGGATTGTACGATTAAAATTATTATTTAAATATAATGATAAATTTTGAATTTCAACTTCTGCGGTTGTTATAAATGAAAATAATGATGAATTAAATCATAATTATAAAATTAAAAAAAAAATATGCTCTTTATAAAAACCAAAATTTATTTGACCATGAATTATAATTAAATTTTGTATTTCTCTTTGGTATCTTAAGTAAATCCACTTATGGCCTAGTGAAAAAGTATAAGCAAAGTAAATTAAAGATAATAAGAAAAATGTTGCAGACAGAGACTCTTTAATCTTAAAAGAATTTTATTTTTAATATTTTGAAATAATTCAGATTTTTTGTTTTACTATATTAGTAAAAGGGAAAAGATTTTGGGTTTATGAAACTTTACTGAAAAAAAAAATCCCGAATGATTTAAAATCTTGAAAAAACCAAATTCATATAAAACCTTATTCAAGCTGGGTACGAAGTTCCAAAAAAAACTTCCACTTAAATATACATACATACATATTTAGCAAAAGACAAATATAAATACTCTGGAAAAAGCAGCATTCCTGATTTTAATCTGAAATCCTTCCTAAATTTTTTTATAAATAATAAGTTAACAAAACATTTAAAATAATGAAGGCTGCCGCTCCTAACCCCCGCTAAACCAAAAATTTAATATAATGTGGGTTGGTTTTTGGTTTTCAGTATTTTGTTTTCGGTATTTAGGAATATTCGGAATTTATTTTACAGAATTAAAATTTGTGATTTTTTCTTTCCGGAATTTTTTTTTTCAGTAAAACGTCATGCACCCAAAAGATTGTTATATAATTCACGCTTGACGTTAATACAGTCTTGCATAATTATATGGAAAAAAAACCTTAATTTAATCTATAAATTTTAATTATAATTTCTATTTAAAATTTTTAATGAGACTCGTCATTAAAATGAAAATCATAATAAAAGAAATACTTTTGTAATAAAAATGGAAAATATGAAGGCTCATAGTAATTGCAAAAATACCAATTTTCTTTGATTAACAATACAACTACAACCAAATTAATGAAATTTTAAAAAGTCGATTTTAGATTTCTTTCGGTAGATTTGATTTAAAAAAAGAAGAATTAAGATGTTTTGAATGGGAACGTCTCAAAATCTCAAATCATAAAATCTCAAAGTAACAAAATCCCAAAATTTCAAAATCAAAAAAAAATCCCATATCACAAAATCCCTATTACAAAATTAGCAATCAACCTAAAAGTTTAAATTGGAAATTTCAACTAGTCCTGAATTTACCAATGTCTAAAATAAAAAAGAATTAATATTTTATGCATTTTAAATTTTCATATTCTTCCGTAGCATAAACTAAGAGGTACAAAAATTTTAGAGTTTGGTACAAAATTTGGATTATGCGCTTTTTCCAGAATATTTATACATATTTATACGTGCGATTCTAAATTAGGAAAGAGAATCAGGGTTTCAATAATTTGTTTATCGGCGTTTTGGGGGCCACAGCCTTCACTATCTTTAAATTTATATATGACTCTTTTTTCAGAATATATGCACATGAGTTAGGATAGATTGCTACAGTATACACAGAAAATTGTTTTTTTTTGGTATTATGGAACAGAAATTGCTTTTTTGATATTTCGTATCCAACCCGAATAAAGTTTCGCAATTTGTAATATTGTAATAAGATGAAATTGAGATTATTGAGATTATCATTAAGATGTGATTTGGGACTACGTACTCAACCCGTTTTCAATCGCTTTACACTAAGATTTTATACTTAGCGTTAACACTTTACTTTTTGAAAACTTTTGAAAATAAAATTCTAAATCTTATTTTTACTATCTTTTTTTCAGTATATTTTATACTTTTACCAGACAATAGATTATTATCTTACAAAATTAGTCTATTGTCTTACAAAGTTTTTAATATCTATTATCTATATACATATATTAAAAGCTTTAGATAATTTTTTAGGTATAGGCATGCGCAAGAGTTTTAACTACAGAGTGATTATGAAACAAAAGGAAATATATTAAAAAAGCAAAATTATTATTAGTAAAGTAAAGTAGTTATTTTTATTATTATTGGTTCATTATTAAACACATTGAATGTCTTAACTTTTAATCGATTCATACAACTTTTGTTTTAATTAGATATTTTAAAATTAACAATAATTTAATTACTTACAAAAAAACTTATGAAAATTATGTATCTGTGAGTTATAAGTGTAAATTAAAATTTTCGAACTAAAACTTCAAAACAGTTTCAAACTAAAATTCAGAAAATTGTATTCAGGTTTATAGATATAACTAAGTAGGTACAAGAATGGAATTATGATCACAATAATTTTTATTACATCTGATTCAAAATGTGCGTTCCCAAGATAATTTATCAATATCAGTACATTTTTGATATCAAGGTGCAGACAAGGTAGAATTTAAAAAAAAAATGATTAATGTAACTAAGTATATTATAATAAAAATTTATATAGGTATGTACTAATAATAAAAATTTATTCCCATTTGCTGTGTACATTTCCTTTTTTTTTTAAAAATAAAAACTAAAAAAGAAATCCAAAATATAAATAGCGTGGGCTTGCACATGAAATATAAACATACCTATATATATATTTTAAATATTTTTTCCCACATTTTGTAGCACCCACGTTAAATGTTTCTTTTTGCTGTAAATATAATAGGAAATCCAAAGTACATAATGATACATTTTTAATATTACAAATTTATGTTAAGTATATATGAACAACTGACATGTGAACGCATTTTTTTTGGGGACATTTAATTTTTTTTTTTCATAATTTTCAGTCCAATTTTTTCATTTCATCATAGTTTTTCTTTAAATAATTTGGATTGATTTGCTGCTTTTAGTTATTGATATAATGCAGATGCTGATGCATGCAGTATTATGCAGAAGGCTTGAAAAGTTTTGTCGCATTACTTATGCCATAAATTTCAAATTCTTTATTTTCTGAAATACATGCATAATAATATTCACTTAAGAACAATTTATTTCGTCCTTTTATAACAGAAATTTATTATTTTTATTCATTTACAAAAAAATGAAATTTACTTAATGTTTTTTGTAAAATTGTACATTTTTATTATTGCATTGATAATTACTCATACAAAACTTGAAACATTATGATACAAAGTCTCTTTGGTGTGCTTAGAACAACAACATGACATAAAATTTATTCCCCTAATTCATTTCAACTTTTTGTACAATTCGATTCGATTTTCATTTAAAATTGATTACAAATTCTTTGTAATTTTCAATTTAAAACATTGTTTCTTTTCCTTTCATACCAATTGTTCCACTTTAGATATTAGATATGTATTGCGTATACTGTATATGTATTTACAAATTTGTGTATTTATTTTATATATTCAATCATTTAAATTTATTTTATATTAAAAACATGTTATCAATTTATTCCATTTTCTTTCTTTTGTTTATTTTTAATTTGAATTGAACACTTTCTTTTGTTTCCATTTGAATGAATATGAAATAAAATTATTATTTTCATTTGTTTATTTATTATAATTTATAAATGTTATTTTAAATTCATAAATTTGATACAAGAACAAAACATTTATTTTATATCACCATATTTATTTATTTCGATTTTTAGTTTCAAGTTCAGCTTCATGTTAATATAATTTTTATGTGACGCTGAACGATAAGGAATGAAATGTGAGTCTAAATGACAACTTAATGGCTGGGTGACAGCGTTTTGTCAGTTTTTTCATCACAACTTCAAAAAAAATTTAACATTAGCACGCAGAGTTAAGAAAGAATTTTAAGGTTTTAAGAATGAGATTTACAGAAGCACTTTATTGAATACCAGTTTATTACTGATCTTTTATGTACTAACATCATGATACTATAACTATAAAGATATGCTCAATTTGATTGCAATTTTTTTTCGTTCTGCGCATGTCGTCATAAAGTAATAAAAATCATATATAAATCATATATAAAATAATATAAAATCATACATATTTTTAGTTACTGAAAATAATATAAATTCCTTCAGTTATCACTTGTTACATTACAAAAGATGCGCATGAGCGTATTATGAGCATATTATTAAATTGTAGTATCATGTACTAACAGTATACGGAAATTATTGCAGACTGTTTATAGCGTTTTTACAAATTATGCTTAAAGGATTTTGATAGTAAAACAGATGGTCTGTGTAGCTCCTTAGTTATTTTCAACTTAAAAGTGTATGACAGCTTTAAGGCAGGTTTTCATGAGAAAATTTTGCCCAGTATTCCAAACTTTAGAAAGAGAGGTATATAGTATACCCTCAATAGCAGAGAAAAAGCAAAATGATTAAATTTATATTAAAATATTTTTATATTTGATAAAAAAAAATTACATAACCTTATTTTTTAATTTTTAAATTTATATTTCGCGAATTTTTCAATTCAAAGTTAAAAATTTATTAATATAAAATAAATGATAAAATTTTAATCAAACTCGTTCATAAAACCATAATATAAAATTTTTTTTTGGTTTTAAATTAAAGAATGTAAATTTATTTTGTTTACAAAATTCAAATGTCATGTATCCATAAAAATATGTATGTATGATGTATGACTTTAGAGAACATTTTTTTGCCAAGGATTATGGTTACTCTCTCAATCTACGTATTGTGGACGACTCCCCCAGTAATGTATCGTTTTCTTATGAGTTTGTCAAACGAATAGTATTTTTGTATCTTCTGCCTATGCTCTAACTTTTGCCCAGGAAATTGTCCTAATGAAAATTAGCCTGCCCTAAGCTTCAATATTAATAAAAGCTTTTACATAAATTTATAATATGTTTACAATTTTGATCAAAAATTTTTTTTTAACAAATTATTGTAAATAACTTAGTACAGTTTCTTCTTAATAATTTAGGAGCTTAAAACTAGATACAGAAAATGGTAGTAAAATAGAATTACTTGAAATAATTTAATTAAACTAAAGCTAGATATATTATGTACTGCATAAAAGAACAGCATCATGCCAATTTCCAAATTACTGTAAGTATTTTCAGGTTAATATAAGTTTATGTGTAAAAGTTAAATTAGGGTAGGTATATTATCTTATGTTTGAGCTCTAAATGCAACTTCCAGTTTGATGGTGCCGTTATGTTTTGTTGACATTGAAATTATAAAAATTATGACAAAATTCATTAGATTATACATATATGCATGTACCTACATAAAATTTTTTTTGAATATTTAAATTTTAATCTGCCAACCTCGAAACATTCGTGTACATACTAGACAGAATGTTAATGCAAAATTACATTTTTTTAAAATCTTTTTATCAATTTTGTTTCAGTTAATTAAATAAATTGTACCTATTAAGTATTTAAATTGAATTCAAACAAAGTAATTTATCGTTTTTTCTTATGTTTCCTCAGCACCTTCTTGGTATTTTTATAAGTTGAATTATATTTATAAGTAGGTAACGGTACATAGAAGTATTTAATAAATTATTTTTTCATATACATAGATACCATTACATATATTGTATGTATTCGTAAAATTTTTTCATCTGTGTTGACCTAGTTATTCTGCAAACTCGTTTTGTGTATCTGTTGAATTTTTTTTTGAGGAAAAGTCTTTGAATATTTTTATTTCCTGTTACTTTTATTTCTTCTATTTATATTATTTTTTTCTTTATGTATTATTGGTTGCCATAAGTACATTGAGTACTTATTAACTTATATAAAATATTTTTATAGAATTAGGTAGTATAGATACTTTACATAGTTATATTAAAATATTCAATTGTAGTAAGTACTTCAAACTACATAAGTACTCAAATTTTTTTATTTTTTTAGTCTTTAAGGACTATAAATTGGATTTCTATTCTGTATGAATACATATTATGTAGGTACGTTTTACTTAAAATTTTTATTACCAATCTTTGGCTTAGCGATCACATCTTATTTATATTTCCGTCCAACAAATTTGTTTTGGGCAAGCATTGATTTAAGTAAAATACGAATAAATTTTTAATTTCAAATTGCTGTAATTTTATTTTTAGCTATCCAGTTTGTTAATTAAACTTAATTGTCATCAATTGATTTATAAACTAGTAAATAATCTAAAATACGCTCATAATACATTAGTAATCAAATATAATTGAATTTTTATTAGTATGACCTATTTTTAATTTATATTAATAGGTATTTAATATTAATAGCTGGGTACTTAGGTACTTTGTCACATAGGTACACCTAATATTACTTGTGAGTGATGACGATATAATATTAAATTTAGTATGTTGTCATCAATTAAGTATTTTTATTATAATCGCCTCAAAATTTTTATTAATGTATGTAGGAACTATATATAAAATATACAGTTTTACACATACACTTTTATTCCTTAATTCTCTTAAATTCCTTAATCCTCTTACTAAGTCATTTATTTTTTATTTTAAACAATACTTAATCCTGTTATTGATTCTGTTTTATCCATTAATATGTTCCAATAAGTAACGAAGTAATTAATAACTATGACTTTTTGACATTTATCAACAAATTTTATAATATATTGATTGACATTTATCCAAGTACTTAAGTACTTATTTTGATTCCTTTTTTTTAGTTACAAATAAGTAGGTACATACTTACATCAACTACTAGTAGATACATCTTTTATTTCTATTATAATCTATTATACTTATGTATGTCGGAAGGTAATAAATTTAAATATTTTTAATTATTATAGTACCTATATTTATTAGATTTATTTTAAAATTAAACTTTTAGGTATATTATGTAACTTAAGTTTACTATGTATATTTATTATATGTTCAATGTTCATGTTATATACAATTTTCTGAAATTATTTTTATTTTACATTCACATTTTGTATGTATCTACTTCTTTCCAAAATGAAAAACTTTTCTGGGTATTCATTCTTTTCACAGTATACCTACATTTATTTTTTCATCCATCCTTTTGAACTTAGAAAAAATTTTTCAATAATAAAATTACATTTTGTATTCATTTATTTAAAATATTGTGTAGGTACTTAATATTTTATTTTGTAAATTTTTGAATTTGCAATTCTTTAAGCAATTGTAGGAAGGTACCTTCCTGTAAATTTGAATGTAAATTTCTCTTTTCAAAGTAATTTTTTATTTCTGTTTTATACGTTTTTGTGTTGATATTTGATTTTAATAATATTTTTCAGTTTTTTCTTCTGCTTCATTTCCTTCTTCTATTATCAAGATAATAAAAAAAACTTGCAAACAAACAAAAAAAACACTCACTTTAACTTTTTTATTCAAAGGCAGTGAAGAAGATAAGTTTTTGTTATAAACTTTATGGTTACTCTCGGTATATTCAACAATTATATTCAAATTTTGTTTTTACTGTGTACACCAGTCACCACACAATTTTTTTTTATTTTGTTTTTTATTTACCACACCATTTGTTTTTTTTAATATTTGACTACAATAACCACAACTGAATTATAATGTGCTTTTGTACATTATAAGTTATATAAAAACAGTACAAAACTTATTACACAAAAATATTATTTTTTATAAAAAGATCACAATTCCTTTATATTATGTATACAAAATACAAATTGTATACACAAAATTATGTACACTGAAATATAGATATGTATACTAGCTTTTTTTAGCACAATAATTTCAGTGAATAGACGACAACACTTATCTTAACCGGGTAAAAAAAAATCAATTTAGGCACAAATGAATACATAAATTTAAAATGATCACCACAAAACAACATTTTTTGTATATAAATTAAGTATAATTTAAACAAATTAACTTTAATTCAAATTTAATTTTATATACCCATTTATTTTACAAACTTACCATTTGGTTTTAACATTTTAACACCATCATTTAATTGAAAACAATCATCTGTATAATGATCCGAACATATACGAGATACTTTCGGTCGAATTGGTATATTTTCAAGAAATTTAATTATTAATTCTTTTTCATTTTCTGATATTATATAATATAATATTTCTGAATCATTTTTATCATTATCAATATTTTGACATTCGGGTACAACACATTCATATATATTTTTATTATAAATAATATTGTTTTTCTTCATTCGAACCATTTTTTATAATTTTTAATATTTATATTATTCCTCTTATATGTTTAAATTTATTTTATTATTAATTATATTAATTTTTATTTGCCTGAAAAGTATTTTTTTTTTTTATCTACATATATTATATGTATACATCCCTACTTATATAATAATTATATTAAATTATTTCAATACGTAGTTTTAATTATAATATTTATATTAATTTTTCAGTTTTATTTTATAATTAAAAAGCAAAAATATTTCACAAATTTTAAATAAAATCCATTATTTAAATATCGTTTCATATTATAAATCCAAAATGTAAAAAAAAAATAACTGTTTAATAGTTTTATCCTCTTATATGTTTTTGTACCGTTATGCGATAATATAAATATCACACAACCTTACAGTAGAAACGACAAATTGAAACTGAAAATTCTACTGTACATTTAACTTCCCTCTATACCTCTGTTGAAAATAAAAATTAAAAATATAAAAAACTTTTATTTTTTTTTGTTTTTATTATTTTTTTCTTTTTTATTTTGTTTTTCTTGTTTTTTTTCTTTTTATTAATTTTTTTCTTGTTTTTATTTTTCTGTTTTTGTTTTGAATTTTTGATTCAAATTTTTGTTGTTGTTGGTTTTAGTTTTGTTGTTGTGCTTTTTTGTTTTTTGTTGTTTTTATCTTTTGATTTTCAGTGTTGAACTTGTTTTATATTTTATGTGTACCTAAATTTTATAAATACTATAGTGGAATAAATATATGTAGTATAATATTTTGTATATACGCTTGTGCATACAAGTTGTGTTAATTTTTCAGATTTTAGTATAAATTTTATTTAGATAAGAAATAAGAATGTATCAATAAGTAATTTGGAAGCTTTAATAAAAGTAAAGAGAAATTGTATGCAATATGCAGTAAAATAATTAAGTATACACAATATACCATAATACAATGTATCTATTATCTATAGTATATAGGTACCTATATATTATGTACATATATTTAATATTATATAGAAATGAAGATTCAAGATTCAAGAGTTCATATTTTATTACATTTTCTGTTGAATGTTATTTATTGTACAGATATAGAGTATAAAACAAAGTAAAGAATACAGAGTGATTTATTAGAATGAAAATAATAATATAATAGAATAAAAGAAAAATAATGAATGAATAAACAATTTTATGTTAGTAGTTAGGGTAGGGGTAGGTAAATAATAATTTTTTTTTGTCTTCTTTTAATTTTACAGCTGCTGTTAGTGTTGTAAAAAATTTAAGAAAACTTTAATGTACCCTTGTAGGTATACCTATAAAAATTGTAAAAATTTCTTTGATAATTTGTACATAGGTATTATTATTGGTTTTTTTGCTTATCATTGAACAATTTGAAGCTTCATTAGCTAAGCACAGTTAAGCTAACGTTTTTGAAAATAATGCAGATTTCAGTGTTGCCACAGAATTGAATATCTCGATTTGCCTTTTAAAAATATGTTTTTCTGAATGAAATACAAAACCAAATGAAATAATACCTATCAAATCACATCATGATACTACAACTTAATAAGACATGTTCACGCTCATTTGTGACGTAAATAGTGAAAAGTGACAACTGAAGGCATTTATATTATTTTCAGCATATACCTATGTATGATTTTATATTATTTTATATATGATTTATATATACAATTTCTGTCACTTGATGACGACATGCGCAGAACGAAAAAAAAATGTAATCGAATTGAGCATATATTTATAATTATAGTATCATGGTATCATATCAGGGTGGTGATCAAATCCCAGGATTGCTTCAGAATTTTCAATGACGAAATGATGGAACCATTTTGTTTCATTAAATATGTGCTGAACTGATCATATGTTTAGAAAAATAATTATCAATCCGGAAAATAATAAAATTAATTAATTTTTAAATAGGGAAGCATGTAAATTTCCGTTTCAATAAAAGCTACAACTACTTGCAAAAAAGGTGTTGCGTTTCAAAAACATTTAAAAATTTCGATTAAAAATAGCGTTTAGAAAAGTGGTCCGTTTGCAGAATTATATAAAAATATTTTCTGAAAATTTTTGTTTTATTTATAGAAAAGTTAAAAATATTAATAAATCTGACAATATTACAAAATTACTAATAAATTTTCAAAATTAGCAGTAAAATCCGTTGATCTGCTTTGCATTAAAAAATATGGAAAAAAAGCCGATAAATCTGGAACTATGGCAACACTAATGCAGTAAATTTAATCAGATAATTTAAAAGTCAAATAAGAAAAGGTATCTAATATGCAAACATATTATTCTATAGTTTATGTATGGGAGGCTTTAGGTAGGATTTTCATATGCATTGCAGTTAAATATTGTGCGTTACCATAAACCTGTGCAGAAATTCTTAAATAGGTACATGCTAATTCTGCTTGCATATATGAATGGATGTTGATAAATGTAACCATTTATTCTAAAATAAGATTTTACTGTGTGTATCAGTTATCATTATATTTTTGATAACAAAATCTTTTGTTTTTGTATACTTTTTTGGCACCTTTTTCAGAAGAATAAAAATACACCCTACATGTAGTGTATATATCCTTGTTACTTGTACTTCAACAGCGTTGTACATATGCACACATTGTATTCTCTTTTTGATTATTGAAATAGTGTGTAAAATGTACATGTGTAGAAAAAAAGAGAAAAATAATTAGGTACCAAGGTATTTAGCTATAACACTTGAATTTGTACTGATTAGGTACTAATGAATGCTAATATAAAAATCCCAAACATGGTTAAGTGTTATTTTCTTGATAAATTTTGTTTAATGACAATGATGCAAACATTCGTACAAAATTATTACAGTAAAATATAATTATAATTTTGTTTAAAAAATAAATAATGCGAGAATATTATAGGCATTTAAGGGTTTCCAACATAGTACAGGCGTACAGCACGCATAACAAACAAACAATTATCTACGTACATTATTTGTATTGTACAATCCCCGTACCTTTTCTTTAGATTTTGTTTTATAAAACTTTAGAATCATAAAAATGTTTTCACTCAAGGCTGAATCAATCGGTACCATGTTAAGAACTCAATGTTGGAATTTATAAGGATTATTTATGGAAATGACTAATAAATATTTTTATACGATTTTTTTGAAATATTAATTTAGATAACAACCTATGACCTTCAAATATATATAGCATACAAAATACCTATACCGTACCTATCATATATTATATGTGTATGCATATGTATATATTATGTTATCCTTATATAAATATATATTTTGATTTTTCAAAAATAAAAGCAAATAGGTGCTTATTTATAATAAAAAAGATTCGACACTATTTACACATGGATGAGTTTCTTTTTATTGTACTCAAATAGGTAATCATTAAGTCAATGAACAATTACAAATAAAGTCAAAAGATTATTGTTATTTACTTAAAAAAAAAAAAAAGGAAATTATTAAACTAAATATACCTAAATAAAGTAAGACCTTAATTAACTTTAACTTGAATTTAATACATTTGTTTATTGGAATTATTTATGGGTATTAATAAATTTTTGAACTTACAAATTAATTTTATTTATTTATTTATTTGTAGTACCAGACAATAGTAAATATTGCCAGATAATAATAATCCTTTGCCTATTTGGCATTTGGACTTCTTAATAAACAATTTTAATATATATTATATTTTTTTATTGGATATGATCCGGCCAGAGTTTGAACCTAAGTTTTAACTTTAATCAATATTTAAAAAGTTTTTATGAAAGTCAATTTCAGTAAAAAATTTTAAAATTCTGCCAATTAAAATTTTGAATTTTAAGTCAGAGTCAAATTTATTTCAAAGCGCTTCAAAAGTAACGTGTCAACATATAAAACAGATAATTTATTATTAAATTACTGGAAATAATCGAGATTACATTTACGTTTACTAAAATTATTTGTTTTTCTCCACACATTTTGACATTTGCAACATTTTTGTGTTGTCAGAATGTTACCAGGTAGCATCTTCATCCTGTATACAGGTCTTCTGTTATAGTCTTTGAATAAAAATTTATAAAAATTGGAAAAGGATGTTTAATGATACCCCGTACATGTTGATAAATATTTCACTTTTATAACAAAGGATTAAAAGTAGACGTAAAACTAAGAAAAAACCTTGGATTTCCAAGAAAGAGTTGTGGAGCTTACTAAGTCGATTTCAGTAACATTTCATATGAAAATAAAATTTCTTATTTTTTATACCTTTCAACTTATATTATGACTTAAAGAACTTCTTAAGTTCAGCAAAATTCTCGGGTCTCAAAAATTATGTAAAACGGGTTAAAAAAAACACGATATTAAAAATTTCGATTTTCCAAAAGGTTTGGCAAGTCATCCTTTATTTTATATCCTTTTTATAATCCTATCTTCATAGATGAAAATGTATTAAATGAAAAAATAGAGAAGTTAAAAGTTGTAAATAAATATACAAAAAGTGAATCCATAAATTCAGAAGCCAAGAGATATACGTATATTGTTTATTAAACCTAACTCCACACAAACATGTACAGAAGTAATAAATTAATTCAAATTATTAATACAATATTTAATTTTGTAATTTCAAATTGTAAAATTTTCAAACGTAAAATACTTATACTTATTAATTATTACCTTGAAAGTTGGTATATTTATAATAATAATTATATCCACTCTTGCGTCAGAGTTACCATTCGTATATTAATATCAAGGTTACCCATTTTTGTGAACGTAGCTATTCCGTACATTATTGAAATAATTTATATGCAATTTTTCATCAATGCCCGCTTCAATTAAACTGAAAGAACGTTGTTCTGACAAATCTACCTTATAAGATGTAGATATATAAAAAAATTGTTAAAACGTTTTTAACCTTTTATGCACAATGAGCGCAGCCAACAACGTTGTAGTTTCGACACAGTTTGACGCAAAAGTTACTCAACTTTTAACTTTTACTTTGACTCTACTTTGTCAGCTAATTGTTTATGTTTTTAAAATTTATTATTACTTACTAGCTTGAAATTGGAGAACAGGGAATTATAAATATTAAAAAATTAAATTAAATTTTTCTTTACTTTCAATTGTTAATTAATTATATTTATTTACTTAATTTGTTGATATTAAATATCACTTTAACTCTTTTAATGTTTTACATTGTGCTTTCACTTTGACACCTACATTTTTGACATTTTGCAATTTCGATGGCTACGTTCTATGTGGTCAAGGCATAAATCATCTTTCAAAATATAAAATTATATTTGCAAGGTATGGACGGGTGGCAACCTTAGTACTTGTATGTAATGTAAAATATAAAAGGTTATTAAAAAGTTTTTAAATTATCTGTAAAAATAGAATATTATACTTGCAAGGTATGCAGGGGTGGCAATTTTAGTACACGTATTATTTATAATATAAAAGGTTATTAAAAAGTTTTTAAATTATCTTTAAAAATAGAAAATTATACTCGGTATGGAGGGGTGGCAATCTCTGTACATGTATGTAATATATAATATAAATGCAAAAGTTATTAAAAAGTTTTTAAATTATCTTTAAAAAAAAATATAAAATGACCATAAAAGAGGATAAGACTTTTATTTAAGCTGAAGCATGTTAGGGAAAAAGTATTTACAATAAACTGTTTCTCTTTTGTTATTATCATTTTCTCACTCCATTCCTTCCATTCATCCGATACCATGCGTAACATGAAGTGACGAAAAGAAAATGTATAATGTACTTTTCATGTCTACTTAGGGAAAAAAAATGATTGAAAATATATTTTACTGATAAATAGTTTGTTAAAGTCATTTTATTCAAAAATTAAAGTATAAGAATAAAAATGGAGATGGAGATGAAAAAGGTTAAGAAAATGATTGTATCAGTTAAAAATATATCGAATATACAATTTTTTTTTCTTATTTTTCCAAATGGTTATAGAAGATGTTTTATCATAATATGGCTTTAGGTCAAAATACTAAATAACTAAATAAGGTTATAAAAATGATTAAATTAATTAAGGTAAAAAAGTGTTTCATAAATTAATTCAAAGTTTTTAAGAACCTCACATGTATCCTAACTACATTAGGTATATATAAAATACAAAAACAATAATAACTCCGAATAATAAACATAAATCATTCAAGAACTTAATAAAAACTATTTAAAAAAATATTTATTTTATCATATAAGAATTATGAACGTGTCATGATGAGTCCCGCAAAATAAAAGTTTAATTAAAAAAGTTCAGAATAAATAATCATACTAAAATCTATAGAATCAATTGACCGAATCAACGAATGGTGATTGGGTACCTACATAAGAAAATTTTGATTAATTATTTTATTTTATCTAAATGAAATGTGTGAATTACCTAGTAGGGGGCATTCATTCAAAATGAAAAGGGTACAATAATATACGAAAAAAACTTTCTTTAATGAATATTTTATGTGTTATTTATAAAATAAAAAACAAAACCATGAATCAATTTATGAAAATATAAACAATTTAATTAATGTTTACTTCGAATATTGGAACATGTGGCCACAAGCTGATTGCGCTTGTCAGTTTGATATTATCAATATACGAATAGATTATTTTGGATTTTACTTTTGTTCTTTTTTAATAATATAAACAAAAGTTTGTTTATTAAATCAAAATAAATTAAAATGTAAGATATCCAATATAAGATATAAACATAAAAAAAAATGTGTCTTCAATGGAATGATTTCTTTTGTGATTCTAATCTTATAAGAAAAATTTAAATTAAAAAAAGAACGGACGTCTGGAGAGATGAAACAGGAAATAAACGACAGATAAAAGTGATATGAATACAAGTATTTAAACAAAAGTGGGTTTAAGCGTGCCCAATTTATTTTTTAATCAGAGTTTTGTGTTTCCCATACATGATGTTCCGTGTTTTCAATTTGGTACGCGTACTTGCGAAGTTGAATCGTGTATGGACAAGTTGAAAGACCATTTTGAAGGTTGAAAAGTTGGTTGAAAGAAAATCAAAAAAATTTTGATTTGCATCTTGATTTGTATCATGTATGGACAAAGTTGAACAACTTAAATGTCATTTTTCCCTTTCTTTTTTCTATATTTAATTTTTTGACACGAAAGAACATTGAGATATTCTGATTTGAAAAAATAATAAAACTATTTATAATGTATAAAATAACAAAGAATTAAGTAAATAATTTGAAATAATTATAAAATTAAGTTAGAATTTTTTTTTAAAATATAAAAAAATATTAAATATCATAAATTTAGAAGAAAAATATTAAATAGGCAAAACAATATATTTAAATAAAAATTGTTAAATATTCAAAATTGTCAGATACTTTTGACATTTAACATATTTTTAAAGGAAAAAATTAAATAATGATTCAATGATAGATTGGATAATTATGTGGTATTGTTTATAAACATGCCCACGTACCAAGTTGATAAACTCGTCCACCGTTAATGAGATGCATGGGAGATATAATCGTATTTTAAGTATTGAGTTAAGTTTCTATTTAATGTTGCGTTCATCAACCCAAAATTTTGACAAATTGAGATGATTTCTGAAATTGATTAGATTTTCTTCTTCTTATTTCTTGATATTCCAAACATTTTTCAAAAATTTATCTGTCAAAAAAAATCACTCGTTCGTCAATGAATTTTCGATTTTTGTATTGATTAACTTAAACCTTGTTTTTATATTTGTCAATTTTCGTATAAAAAGCACAAATTAAATTAATTTTATTTTTATACCCTACACCTATGAAATAGGAAAAGGGTAAATTAACTTTGGTATGGTGTTTGTAACCACTTAAAGGAAGCGACCTAGATATTGAAAAGTATATATATTTGTGATTAGCGTGACCTCCTGAGTCGATATAGCCATGTTCGTCCGTCTGTCCGTAGACACGATAAATCAAAAACTAATAGAGCTATCTTCATGAAATTTTAACTCTAGATTACTAGGACGGCGGGGATTGCATATGGGCGAAATCGGCCCATGAATTCGGATTCTGGACCTTTTATTTGTTCTAAGGGCCAAGGAGCATATAAAAAAAATAAGGATAACTCAACAACTAATGGCGTCAACAACTAATCATGAATTTGGTGGTGTAGGTTACTAGTAATGAGACTATGGCGGGGACTGCGTACGAACGAGTTCGGACCATGGGTTCGGATCCTAGAAGTTTTTGATCGAATTTAAGCCAAGCAAGCATATTTCCGGAACCAATGAAGATAAAACCTTCAAATTTGGTATCAGTGTGCCTTTTCCTATATCACACAAGGCTGTTATTTCAACGTGTTCCCTTAATGTGATCAATTAAAGTGCTGGTTCAGGTAACTCTCTTAGACCTCTAAAGGTTTGAAAGGCTTATCATCGAAACTAATAAAAATAGTAACTTAAAATTAATATAGAATGTTCCAATTGTGTACAAGGGTTAACTAGTATTGAAAGTATGACTGGAACTGTATATTGCGGGTTCTAGAACCTTTGAAAAGCTCAAAAGCTAACAAAAGTATATCTTAAAAACACCAAAATTCAGAAACTAATTAGATACGCTATTTTGATGAAATTTATAATCTAGATTACTAGTAATGAAAGTACCATGGAATTGGTCCTTGTCGGGTTCAGATTCTAGAAGCTTTTGATCGAATTGAAGTCACACTAGTATAATTTCGAAACCAAAGAAGATAGAACATTATCTTTGGGGCACATGTGTTTCTTCTTATTTGTTTTGTGTGCGTGAAATTTTAGATAGATTGGAATAGCGGTTTGCGTACCACTCCCACTACTCACAAGACCTTAAAGCATAATATATTCGAAATTAATAAAGACAAAAAAATCAAATTTGATACACTATTTCCTATTTCCGTTTTTATTTAACACTTTTATATTTTTAAAAGGCTAAGAGTTTTACTATTAAACATATTATGTATTATAATTTATAAATTAAAAACTTAATAAGTTTTTAATAAACGACGAATTTTTTTTTGTTTTTAATTTTTATTATATCATATCTATATTTTATTGAATTATTACCATAGGTAATATATAATTAAGAAATTGTGTACGATATTTAAGTTGTAAAATTTATTTTTGTATTAAAATTAATTATATGAACAGTTCTAAATTTATCATTGTATTTTAGAAATACCTTTATTGCATATTTTGATTATTAAATTTTGTGATAAAAAGCTAATAAAAGCATTAATGGTTTTAACTAACATTAACAATCCATGAAATTATATAAACTTTTATATTTATATTATTGCAAATTAATATTTCTTTCGAAAAACTTTGAGTTTAATTAAATAGAACATTAATAAATAAGTAAATTAAGAGAATAAATTTAAAAATTATTAAAAATTTAAATAATTAACCAAGGGTACTAAATCATTCAACAGTAAATGCAGATAAAAGTTTTAAATATGTAATTTTGATATTGCATTTTACGAATCCATATATCTCAACTTTATTTGTTGTTTAATATTTTTAAATAGATAAATTAGTAAGAATTGCTAAGATTTTTGAATTTATAAAATAATTAGAAAATGTTTTTAGGATTATAAAGTAAATTTGGTTAGCCATTTCTTACGATCAAACTAATAAAAGCTTTTATGATTTTAAAATGACTTATGGGCTTCAAATTAAATTTGAACCAAATAGGTGTAGGGTATTCTTAAGTCGGTTGAACCGACTGACTGTTTCTTTACTTGTTCATTTTTCAAGATGGTTGAAAAATATAAAATAAAGTTTATATTTATAATTTTTATTTTATTTTGTATTTTTATATAATTATTTTTATTATTTGATAAAGTAAGATTAAATGAAATATCTTTTTATGTAAATAAGCATTTTATATTGTAAGTTATACATAAGTCCGATAGTGTAGAACATCCATATGACCTTCTACTTTCTTCTACATTAAACGAATCGTTAAATAAAATAAAAATGGATGAATTTTATGTTTCAATAAAAGGATTTTAAGTTTTTGTAGAAGAAAATAAAAATTTTAATTAAAATTTTTAGATAATTAAATTTTTAAAAATTTTATTTATCTCGCAAATTTAATTCGTAATATAAAGTTTATACAAGTCTTTATATTTGTTCAGAAATTTAATTAGTTTTTTATTATTCAAAGAATAAAATATATGTGAGTAATAAACGAAAATTGATGACTATTTTGTTTTACATTCAAATTTCCAATTCTTTACAATTACAGTTTCAAATTAAATTGAAAATACCAAAACTGTACCGTATTTCTGTATAATTGAAATAAATTAAGTTAAATTGAATTTAATGGATTTTTGAAATTAAAATAATTTGCAGTTGTATTCTTATTTTTTTTTAGAAATTACATTACTTGAAGTAGATAGAGTGCCCATCCCATTTGTAATCTAATTTTTGAAAATAAATTACTAGATTGGAGTATTAACATTTTATTAATGGGCACGAGAGTCCAAATTCGAATTGGGGTAGAAATAAAAACACAATTTATTTTTAAATAATTTTCAATCTGATTTATTTAAAACATTTGTTAATGAGTTCAAATTAATTGAGAACAATAATCACTAATTCTTCAATAATCGAAAAACTATAAAAATATAAAACAAAACTAATATAAAATATAAAAACAACAAATTATAATTTATAACTTTAATTAAAAATGTAGAAATAACGAAATGTAAATAAAATAATATCCAAACATTATGTAAACAAATAATTGTCTTCAAAACTTTTTAAGTTATACCACGTTTACAATTTCTTAATATTAAAAAATTATGATTCACATGGTATATTCCAAAAGAGTATGTCCGTCCGCACGATAACTCAAAAAATAAAAGAGCTAGGATTTTGAAATTTTCAGCTATCGATATTAAGTTAGTTTGCTCCACGGATTCGAGTACTGCCATACAACTTCATCTTTTATATGAGCATTACTGTATATCTAATAAAGGTGGATGTCTGAAATTTTGTAAATAATAGTTAACTTAAATGGCCAACGTTTGAATAAAATAAAATTGGTGTAGTGGAAGAGGTTCGAATAGCTGCTTTAAACTTACATTTTCTTTTGGAACTTAAACCCAGAGTTAACACAGTCTACTCTACTACACTCTTTCTCGTTTTTATTTAATTAAACTTCATTTTCACCAGAACTTTATTTATTTCGCTTCGTTCCGAACCCCTGTTAAAATAAAAATAATTTTAAATTTAATTTCTCAAAATTTTTTTTAGCAATTGTTATTATCTTTCAAAACGCCAAATATTTATTATCAGCCGTCTTGCTTTAATAATTTCTTGGAAAATATTGTACAAACGAATGTTCTTAAAATATATAAATATACCTTTATGAATATCATTTAAGAAATAATAAAAGTTTTATTTCTTTGTACTAAAGCTAATAATACTAATTATTAATAAATAATGAAATGAGTCAACGATAAAAAACAATAAATAAATATAATGAACGTCATTATTACTTTTAAATTAAAATTATCGCTTATTTTGACCCAAGGTTATTGAACAGCATTCAATGAAATTATATACATATACTATTTTACATATATAAAATTTTGTATTCCTATATAATTGTATAATAAATTAAAAAAAAGGTTTATATTATAGGTGCAATAATCACGATCTTTCAACTTTAAATGGAATTTTAATGTTGTTAAATTCTTGAACTGAAAATAAATTAATATTAACAATGGTGTAAAAATTAAGACGTCGACAAATCAAGTGGAAGTTTTCGGAATCGAACACTGGTCAGATCATATCTAAATAAAAAAAAAATATTACAAAATATTAAAGGTAAAAACACAATTCCGACCATTGACTACCTACCACCAGCTAAATTCGCTCCGCTCAACTATTTGGTCAGAAGAAACATAATTGTAGCGGAGCGAAAAATAAAAAATATAAACAAAAATATCAAAAGTTTAAAAATGAATTTGTTAAAAATTGTACGAATTATACAAAATGTTCGTAAAGTATTCATGGTATATTGACAAGAAGTAAATTTAACCCGAGATAAGTTTGGGTTTTTTGAAAAATTCTTCAAAATTTAAAATTGATCTAATTATTAAATGTTTAAAATAAAAGAGCTCGTTTTTTCTTTACAAAAACTTATAAATAAACACGTTTAAAAATTCTGTCAAATTTAAAAATCTGATTTTTACGTTAAAAATGTTTTTCAACTCGACTACATCGAAAAAATTAGAAAATAAACCTATTTCGACGACGACGAAAATTTGGTTGGGCGACGATCGTCACAATTATGTGGAAATACATAAGAGCCCATATTTTTTAAAATTTTCGCCGCGAATATTTCATAGGTGGTCGGAATTGTATTTTTACCTTAACAGGAGCTCCTATTGTATAATATTAAGGTTATATTAAACCTAATAAAACAGTTATTTTAAATAGCGTTTTTATTAGTAGGACCTATATGTATAAAATTAAATTAAAAAATAATCAAATTATTAACAAAAGTTTCGGTTGACACTTACATACGTCATTAAGAATGAAGATATTTTGATATTTGGTTGATAAAATGAAATCATTTGGGAGTGACCATCAAGAGCATATATTAAAAACTTATTAAAACTACAGTAACGTCAACTGTGGCTCATAGAATTTTTCGAAAAACTCTTGAGGAAACTGAAAACTCAAAAATTTCTGAATCAAAATCGTTGAATCAACTTTTTTTCAAAAAATGGGTTTTTTTTAAAAAAAAATGGCAACACCTTAAAAAATAGATAGAAAATGGTAGCAGAGGTATTTCCGAAAATATACACGATATTTATTATGCACCGTTATTATTCATTTATTCTTTATAAAAATTATATAAAATCATACTTGATTATGACTTGATTTAAAAAAATATTTTTGAATTTTGTGCTGATTTCATTAAATAATGAACACACCTTGAATATTCTACAATAAAATTTATTCATGAAAGGTTGGTTTTAATTAAATTATTAAATTACTTAATTGTTTACATTGCAAATTTAACAATTTATTATAACAGTTTATACAAAATTGTCTAAAAACTGTAAATATATGACTGAAAAGCAAATATTAAGGCGTCGACTTTCATTTTTCATATTTTTTTATTAGAAAATTGAGAAAAAAAATGTTAATTTTATAAGTGCTTAATTTAATAATTTTTGTAATTTAGTTTAAGTTTAAGTTATTATAGCATAATTCACTAATAAGATATATAAAAATGAATTCAATAATTTATTACCTTTATTACTTACTATTTTAACTTTGTGTTTGTTTCTTTGTGATCTCGTGGCAGCTTATTTCGATTTTGAATTTTGAATCTTCAAATAAACTAGAAAAAACTTTGAGAACTTTGTATGGTAGCCTCCCGGAAAAAGGGGGTTTAAATATTTCAAAGCTCACAAAATTGCTTCCTATTTTATATTGCATATATACGGATTTGAATTTTCAACCTTCTAGTCTTATTAGTTGGAAAGATTTGTACTCAGATTTCAGCAATCTCCATGGTAACTACAATTAATTTTGCCTCGAAAAATCTGAAAATATGCATACTGGTTTGTCGTTACTTTTAATTTCAACTGCGTGTAATTAGTTCATATGATATTTAAGCGGGGTTCAAGATATTTATATTGCAGCTAACCGAAGGAGACAATGAAAAAATCACTTTGTGTAAATTTCAAAATTCTAGCACTTTTAGTTTCTGAGGATTGGCTGACACACATAGCTGACTCGATTTACTTTTCGATGCTGGTCCGGTTCATACACAAGTTTCATGTATCATATCTAGATGGATGCGTTACGGATATGAAAATCTGAATATATTTGGTAAATATCTGAATTTGAGTAGTAAATATTATATAGTGCTTCAAATATATATTTTTGCTATTTAATTTTTTAGCATTTTTAGCATTAACATAGCAAAACTTTACCCTTGCATTATTAAAACTTTACCAATATTTGCTGTATGTTGTCTGACCTTAAAATTAATTTTTTTAATTAACAACTTATTTATAACTATTAAGTTTAAAAAACTTTTTCAATAAATCAATGTCAATTGAGCTATTCATTCGAAAAGTTGTGCATCCGTGGAAAATTCAATAATTTTTTTAGTCATCAAGGAAACGATGGAACAAAAATAAAAAAACAGAAATATTGAAAAGGAAACAATGATTATCGTATGTAAATATATATATATATATGTATATGTATTTGGTAAGATATAAGATGTAAGATACTAACGATTATTGCATTTTAAAAATGCAGTCGTTAAAGTCATGATTGCAAAAAAACATTTTAAAGGAAGAAAAAAAAAATTCTGAGAAATGAAAAACAATTGCTAAGCAATCGGATGTTGAAAACAGAATATAAAAGCAGCGAAGTATATTAATGTTTTCCGTGGAATTTGAACTTTTTAAATTTCTTTAAATCGATGAACATGGTGGAACTAGTATATTTTATTTGTATTCGTATAAATTTAAGTATTTTTGAAAATTAAGTTTTGATTATTAAGAAAATTAAAATGGAATTTTATACAGTATTTAAAAACCAAGGGAGATGCAGGTTCGATTCCCGTACAGGTCGTAAAATATTAAATTGAAAAATAATTTTATTTTACAAAATCTCCTTGGTGATCATATATAGAAGATCATATATTTTTACTCATATCTAACGAGATATTCTAGATATTGAATTTAACATTTGTCTCTAGAATCTACTAATTTTTTTTATTAAGAAAGGCTTTTCTAGAAAACTGTGAAAATTGTTATAAATGTTGCTACTGCAATAAGACCCAATAATCGTTATTTCGCAAATACGTTGAGAAATAAGGTCAAATTCGAAATAAGTCTTATTTCTCAAGTTAAAGAGAATTAAAACGTATAGGCGTTTCTTTGAAGGAATGGGAGTTGTTGCCTCTGCTACAGCGCAACGACCAACATGCGCTGCGAACACGGCTGGCTTTGGATTTTTTGTTTACAGATTCAAATAATTTTGGATGTCTAGGAGAACGCTGACATTATCGTAATTCTCAAATTAAATAATCTAGCTCTAGTCTGAGTTTAACTCGTCTTAAATATTAAATAATAATATGTAATAAATTTGCGCACTTGCGATTAATTTTAATTTTAAGCGATTAATTTTCTATTTGACAGAAGACTCAGAAAGGCGAAATCAAAGAATTATTTTGACAAGTCCCGTAAATCTTTTGCAAAAAACATTTTCAAAGAAACGTCACATACCGTTTTTTTGGGGACTTTCTTTACCCATTTTGATAGTTATGAATTGAAATTTTAAACATACAACAATTACTTAAATATCTCCACATTAACAAAATTTTAACTCAACCCGATTTTTCTAAAAGTTCGATTTTTAATTCTCAAAACCGCAAAAATTCGAAAAACATTTTAAAGTCTTTTTTTATATTGTAAAAAACCTCATTAAGATCAAAATATTTGTTTTATATCTTTACAGATAACTTAAAGTTATTTTATTTTCATTTCCTTTTGTTTTTGTGGTTTCTATATGCTAACATTAGCATAAAGAGAGATCAGCATTAACTTCTAAAAAAAAACTTTAAGTGTACCTCAGTTTGAAATTGTACGAGATGAATTTTAAGAGATGAATGACATAATTCTTTATAGCTAAACTACAAAATCAGTTAAAAACTTTTTTATTTAGAGAAAGTTTTACAAACTTTATTTATCAAACTTTCCAATTGTATATACGAGTATAATACCACTATATTATACAGGGTGTTCCCGACTCGATGGTCTTCCTTCAAATGGGTGATCGGGCATATCGAGCAGAACAAAACATTGTATGGGAGGGGGGGGGGTCTATTTTCATTAGTTTAGAAGTTATGGGGCCTTAACTGTTTTTCGACCATAATTTAGTTTTATTTCGATAAAATTGGAACCAAATAAGATAAAAAAAAAGTAAGTATAGCATTTAAATGCTTATTAATGCAGATTTCTATCAATTACTATCAAACATTACTCTAAAGTTTCTCAGTCTGAGGTTATAAGGGCTTAAAGTCCAATATTTTTAACAAAATATCAATTAAATGCCTTTTATCAAGAAAATAACGGTATTAACATAACAGTTTTTTTACTTCAAAATATTACCCTTCTCTTTCCCTGCATTTTGAGTATACTAGCACTTTTATAGCTCAAAAACTTTGAAAGTTATAAAGTAAAAACTTTTTTGTGATACCTGAAACTTAACTAAATTTGAATTTTTTTGAAAAAAATTTTTGAAATCTGCATTAATAAGCATTTAAATGCTATACTTACTTTTTTTTTATCTTATTTGGTTCCAATTTTATCGAAATAAAACTAAATTATGGTCGAAAAACAGTTAAGGCCCCATAACTTCTAAACTAATGAAAATAGACCACCCCCCCCTCCCATAAAATTTTTTGTTCTGCTCGATATGCCCGATCACCCATTTGAAGGAAGACCATCGAGTCGGGAACACCCTGTATAATATATGTATATGTGCTTCTTTAATTTTGCTTTTAGCACATTTTCATGTTTGAGACTAAATAAAACAAGTGATAAAAAAAACCATGTGATTAAAAAAAGCACATTTTCAAAATTATACAGTTTTTCATACTAAAGTTTAATTTTGGAAATATATACAAGTGCATACACTGGTGACTAAGTTACTGATTTATAAAAATGGTAAATATTTAAGGCTATTAAGGCTCAATCCAGAAGGTTTCGAAATTTTTACTAAGCAAACTTATGGTGATTCTTGAAGACATAACCTCACCTCGCCAAAAAAGGTTTTAGGATTTAAATTGTGATTCCCTCTAAAATTTGTAATTTTTCTAGAATTTTATTATCTAAGCAATAATGGTTAAAACTAAGTGACACTTTCTTCAGTTTTAAATACCTCCATTAAACTTAAGAAAAACGTTTAACGCATTTAAAAATATAATGTTTGAGCTTTACATATTGTATATGTGGCAAAAAAAAATTTAGACGGGTATTCAAGTGCTAAAAAATAGATAAATTTCAATTTTCGATAACTTACAGCTCCTAATCGGGGGGCGTGACAAAAAGATGTTCCTAAACGAAGACTAATTTCTAACGATCTAACTTCTCCTAAAATTTCAAGTTTTTAACTTGAACCGTTCTAGTTATATGAGAGGTCAAAAATTAAGTTTTGCTTAACGGTAAATTTTAGTACCGTATGGCAGCCCTATGAATTTGCATTTCAAAAATTTATAATATCTTTTACCGTTTTTAGATTGAAAATAAAGCGAACTCTTGTTATATTAATTTAAATATAAGGCATTTTCAGACTTTAGGAGCAGTAGCTCTGTAACGGGTGGAGCTACAGAAAAAAGTTCTTCCATGAAATAATTTTTTTTGTAATACCATCCCGGATTTACAATTTCTTCATTCTATTTCAAACAGCATAAAAGCTTTTGTACATACAACCCGACGGACAAAGTCAATAAAATAATTTGAAATATCAAATCTTTTGAAAATTTGCTAAAAAGGCAAAACCATGAGTTAAGAGAAATTACAGCATTAGAAACAGACGTGAGTACTTTTCATATAAAGAAAATAACTCAGACGTTTTAATCCTAGAAGTTTTAGAACTCTATAAAACTTCTGTTTTATTGTTCTGTATGAATTCGTATTTTTGAAAAATACTTTCTAAAAGTTTATTTAGTTTATGTTGAAGCAGCATATGTTCGTTCATTTCTTTCGAAAGAAAAGTAAATTTGTAAAATGAAGTTTTAATTTGAAGTTATATGATTGTAAAATTCTATGCCTAAAGTTTAAAAATGCTGATGCAATTTTTTGTTTGTTTTATTCAATTGTTTGTTTTTTATTTCTAAGGTGGATAATTTATTAAAAAGTTTTACAAAAAGTCTATATGCGATTCAGGCTCTTATTGCTTTATTCAACTTTTTTAATTTAAGTTTTCTATATGCGATTCAATCCCAAGATCATTCCTATTAGACAGTTTCAATGTATTATTAAATGAATTTGTATAATTCTTCTCTACAAGACCCAGAGAATGGGTGTATGTAAAAATATTTAGGTACTTTAAATAAATTAACAACGGAATTTAAATTGACCAAACTTTAGGTTTTTAACCCTAATGGACCCCAAAAAGGCCAAAAGGGAAGGAAGAACGATGTAGGCAACAAAATGGAATAATACTAGTTTTTAACTTCGATAGTTGGCGCTGAAGTTGGCGCTTATATATTATGTATAATATTAAACTGTTAAGTCAGATTTAATTAATATTGTTATAGCAATTCATTTCGATAATTTTAAGCGGATAATTTTAGTTTGAGCTTATATATCACATATGAATTTTCAAATTTCTTATAATATAATTGTATTTGAATAATTAAGTTTTCTTCGGAACCATGATTAATAAAAATTATAAAATTTTTTTTTGTATATACAATAAGCGGATTATTCGTTTGAATACCTCTCATGCCCGCTGCATGGGAAGTTAAGGCTATGATTCAGAACAGAAAAGTAAATTGATCTAGCTATGTCTGTTCGCTCACCTGTACGCACGGTAACTCGAGGACCTAACAAATAAAAATCTGCATTTTTATACAAGAATCGACTTTACTGTTAAACAGCAGTCAATTTGCACAACGGGCTATAGTAGCTGTCATACAACTTATTTTTTATATTAGCATAACATTCATAACTTGAAAAAAGCATTATCCTCTTCCTCGTTTTACACAAACCTAATAAAAATTTCTGGGGCTAGCTTGTAGTTAAGCATTTTGGGTTGCGAATAAAAAGGGCCATCATAATTTAGAAATTAATTAATAAACAAATTCAGCCAAAAATCAATTTAAGTAACAATTTTTCAAGCACTTTCAATTATATATGCATTTAAGTTCATAAATACCTTTACACACGCACAAAAGTACTTTGAAAACATAAAAATGCACTTATACCCGGGGCCAACTGGTTAATTAGTGAAGTCCTATGTGGATATTCCTATATATTTTAATAAGTGAAGAGTCTTGTGTGGGTTTATTGAACTTAACATAGTGTTATGTGTTCATATAAGTGTGAATATGAAAATTTAAATTTAATATGGATGTATGTGTAGTGCAGTATATATATGTATATGTTTACTACTTAATATAAAAATACTATATGTATAACCTATATTCACTTGTATTTTATATATATAATATATGTATTACTATATATGTATAATATATGTAATTTTCAAATTCACTTCAAAAAATTTTTCGGGATCATTGACTTTCATTGCATAATGCATATAATGTTGCATAATAATTTCAAATCCAAAATGTATAAATGTGTATATATATGTTTGTGTATATTTAGTATTTTGTGTGTGTTTTACAAAAATGATTATAATGATGGCTTAAAATCTACTTATAATTATTCCCCAAAGCCATGTTCTATACATGCTACACTTTATATTTATACCGTTATAATTTCGGAATAAATTAACAGGTATACACTGATATGTATGTATATATAAAATTAAAAGTATATATATTTTACACATTATAATAGTGTTTTCCGTAACTTAAAACAACTTCGAATTTATGAAAATGATTATATGAATATTTTGTAAAAAAATTCCAGATTTTTCCAGTTATAGTATAGAAAAAAACCTTTTTATACCCGTATGACTATATAGTCAAAGGGTATAAAAAATTTGCCATTACGTTTGTAACGCAGAGAAGGAGGGGGGGTAGATATATACTCAAGTGTATGGATCGGATCAGAATCGAAAAATAAATCGATTTAGCGATGTATGTCCGTCCGTCTGTCCGTCCGTCCGTCCGTCCGCACGATAACTCAAAAACTAAAGGAGCTAGGATCTTGAAATTTTCGCAAATTCGTTTTTTTGCAATAGCCGTCATCGCTATTTAAATCCAGCCATTTTGGTCCATAGGTTCGGGTAGCTGCCATACAACTTCTTTTTTTATATGAGTATTACTCTGTACCTATTACAGCTGCGTGTCTGAAATTTTCCCAAAAGTAGTTTAGTTTTATGGCCAAAGTTTCTGCAAAATTTGGTTGGTCTACTGTACTGGGTTCGAGTAGCTGCCATACAACTTCTTATTTTATATGAGCATTACTCTCCACCTAATTAAGCTGGGTGTCTGAAATTTTGCTAAAAATAGTTTAGTGTAATGGCCAAAGTTTCTGCAAAATTTTGTTGGTCTACTGTAGAGGGTTCGAGTAGCTGCCATACAACTCCTTCTTTTATATGAGCATTACACTACACCTAAAGAAGCTGCGTGTCTGAAATTTTGCCAAAAATTGTTTAGTGTAATGGCCAAAGTTACAGCAAATTTTGGTTGGTCTACTGCAGAGGGTTCGAGTAGCTGCCACACAACTTCTTCTTTTATATGAGTATTCCACTACACTTAATAAAGCTGTATGTTTGAAATTTTGCCAAAAGTAATTAGCCGGATGATATAATGTATATGTTACGGTCATACGGGTATCCCAGAGTTGGCATAGTCTACTCTACTACACTCTTCCTCGTTTTTAATAAAGTCGACATTTTGAATAAATTAAATCCAGCATATAATAACGGGATTATTTTTTGCGTTTTAAAAATTTTTATTTGGCATTTAGGTCTGGAAAAAAGTATTAAGTCATAAAATGTTATAATTTCTGTTGTTTGTTCATAATTTAAAATGATAATATTGTAAATATTTGAATTTTGTTAGGATTTTGTTCTTCTTTACCTTCTCTCTTGTCCCAAATCTTCTTTATCAACTTCCATTCGTCCCAAAAGAAATATAGATAAAAAGTTAGGTAGAATTTTTAATTTAAAAAAAAAAGAGAACAGGTGATTAAGTAATTAGAGACATTAATTGAAATGTTCGTTATTTAATAATATTCGTAAAGAAATATTTTAAAATTCACTGAGACAGAACATACTTTAGTCAAAGTTTACACAGTCAAAAAATTTAATACATTCTAAAAATGTTATACGAGAAGTTTGAAAATTAATAAGAACCTACTGCAAAATTAAGTAATATATAGAGCCTTCAAGAAGATATAGAAATTTTATTAGTACGGACACTTAAGATTACAGTCTCAAAATGTGTCTTAAGATATCGTGATGCATTGGAACGTTCATTTATTAAGTTTGACATTACGTTTATGGCGCTGTAGAGAAGGAGGGCATACATATCAAATCAAATTTATGTATTGAATAGGAACCGAAAAATTAGTCTGGCCGCGCGATAACACAGCTCATCATTTTTGCCTGTCCTTCGATCGAGGAGGGGGTAAAAGTACACCCAAGTGTGTCAATCGGATAAATATCGAAAAGTGAGTCGATTTAGGTATGTGTGTCCCTCGTGGTGTCCGCGGGATAACTCATAAACTAAAGAATCTATAATTCTAAAATTTTAGTAATTTGTTTATTTTAAAAAAGAGCCATCCTTGCTATTGATATTCAGTTATTTTGCTCAATAGGTAGCTGCCATACAATCCCTTCATACAGAAGCACTACTCAATAATTTATGAAGGTGATTATCTGAAATTCCCAAAAATATTTAAGTGTTATTATTCAAGTTTGCGCAATATTTGGTTGGTCTAGTGCAGCGGGTTCGAGTAGTTTCCATACAACTTCTTTCTTAATATGAGCAATATTTATATTCCAAAGAAGTCTAATATCAAGCCAAATTTAATAGCCAACTTCTACACAAAATCTAATTTTTATAGTTCGAATAGATACCATACAACTATGGTAGCCTAATAAGTTAGTTATTTGGAACTTGGCCTAATGCAGTTAACCGGATGACATATAATATGTTTACATTATGCTCGTATGGTTACCGCAAAGTTGAGAAAGCCTCCTCTACCCTTTCCCTTGTAAAAATATAAAACTACTTTACTTGTTTCAGAAAATCTATCTATTATTAATAATATAAACACCTGCCTATTAAACAAATATTTTTCCTACAATAGAGCTTCAATGTTTGAGATAATGTTAATGTTAAATATTTTCAACTCAATGTACATTATACATTCAAAATAAAAATGAAGAAGAATTAAAATTGTTATTTACCTGTTTAAGAAAACGAAATAACAAAATAACAGATTGTAACTACAGATTCACGAACTTGAAACAGTCTTTCCTTATGAAATGCTACACAAACAGCATTTAAAACTTCCATTAAAAGTTAATTAAAAACTTAAAAAAAAAAGAAGTAATTTAAAACAAATCACTATTAATTAAATCAAAATTTTCATCTTAAAGTTGTATATTTAAGTAATGAGAGCTTTTGAGAATATTTTTTTATACCAGATGGTTTTTAATAGATAACATCGTGATTCACAAAATTTTTTAAAATTAAGAGTTCTTCAAACAAAATAAAAAAATTAGACAAAAAAAACGTGAGTATAACCAAAATATAAAAAAATGTATCTCTTAGGTTAATATTAAGATTTAAGATCTAAAAAACTTAACTTTTTCTAGCAAAGGGAAGTGGGAAGGAAAAGATTTTAAAAAAGAACCATTATTCTTATTTTTCGTTATTCCTTCGTGTACTTGGAGAATCTTGCTGAGTACTGAGTACAGTAGAGCAATAACTTTTATCTACAACTAACTTTTTTTTCTAATGAAATTTCACATTCATTTTATTTCTATCTTAAAGATACAAAATTTATACCGTTTAAATGAAAAACTTCAATTGAAATAAACTAGAAGAACCGTGTGGGAAAACAAATGTTGAATTAATTATTCTATTATATTACCATTAAATAGTATCATTACTTTATTTTGATACCATTTTGCCATCTGTTTTATATAAAAACTAAAAGATATAAATATGTTCTTAATTAAACTGTTATTTTTCGAAATTTCCTTAATCGAACAAATTCCCAGATTAAATGATTGATTGACAATTGGCATTAACATGGTTTGAAAAAGCAAAATACCAAATTGTAGTCATTTAAATCTCATTTATCATTTATTCTACCAATATGTAAACGTGTATCTACGCAATTATTTCTGAGGTTTTTATATTTAATACAAAATCAATTTTTCGGAATTCCATTACAACCACTTAGAAAAAAATAATTTGATTCCAATGCTTGCTATACTTTGGGTTAAGATTCGGGTCGTTAAGTATTCTGAAGATGTATGGGTTTATATTGTTTACTCTTATCTATCTTTAATACAAAAACCAATTTGGTTCTTTAAACGATTTTAGGTTCACGAATTTTTTAAAACCTAAGTATCTTTAGGTAGAAAAATTTATCCAATGTATTTGGGTTTGTAGTTTAAAAAAAAAACAGATTATATGATCATATACCACATTTCCTAAATTTAAGACTTAATTTAAAAATATAAGCACTTATCAAAATTTAAAATTTTTTTGATTATTAATTTTTAAAAATTAATTTTTTAAAACCTTTCTTCAAAAATATCAAATTTGTAAATAGTGTTATTTGATCTTTGGGTCTAACTACAAAAAAATCCCAAAAATTTTTAAAGTTTCAAGTTTCCGAAAAGTTATTAATAAAGATTTTTGAATAAAAATACAGACTTAATTATAAAATGGTTTGATAGTAAGCCCAACATTTTGGTAATTTATCTGTAATGGTATAAACAGCTGCCGGTATTGAAAGACGGCAACGGTAATCCGCTTCTTGAATAAAATAATGTGGGAAACAGCTGTAGCGGGATTAGCTGTAAATGTCAACACTTTTATTACAAAAAACTTAAACAACTAGGTAAATTAAGAAATGGAAACAATTTTTTTCGAAATCATAATGGCAAAATAAATTTTGACATCCCGCCGCGGAAAATCGACATCATTCTGTTTATACCATAATATAGGTTTAGTACAAATATTTTACAAAAAATTCACATGAAATTTCTAGTTTCATTAACTGGACGTATTTTTTCGTATTTGAGAAAAAAATTCTCCTAATCATAATTAAAGTTAAATTAAAGAATTATACAGAAAACCCAAATAATAAACGAGCTGTGGTCATAAAATATATTAGTATATTATTATGAGGGTTCTTTTATGTATAGGGGACAGACTTGAGACTAATTCAAATTATAAAATCTTATGTTAAATAAAATATACTAATACAAAAATAATATCTAAAAAAGTGATTACTTTAATTATACATTTGGTAATGGGATTTATATATTTCATATTTTATCACAAACTTTTTTTTTCCTTTAATCCCATTATGGAATTCTTAAAAATAAAATCTTAAGATTATATTTATGACCTTTATATTGTGTAGATAGTCCGGGTTTAAAGAAGAAATATATAAAACGTAATATGTAAAAAATTTTTAATACTTATAACTTTGGGTTTGGGAAGGGGATTTAAATACCGGATTAGGAATGAAAATTGAAATTAGTTGGTTTCTAGTATATTTTAAAGGGTCGTATTAAAATATTTAGGGTTTAAATAATCTAACATATTTATTTGATTTGCATAAACTGGAAGTATATGAATTTTGTAACATTTAAACCCTAAGAAATATCTTAGAATAAGAATAATGAATGGAATATAAGAAATATTTTAAATATAAAATAAATGTCTTTAAAAATGTGAAAATTTTACACCGAATGAATTCGACTACGCACAATAACTAGTTTTTGTCTGTGCTAGCAATTCGGCTACATATAGATCTTTAATAATATTTGAATATTCTAAACAAAAAATCTGCTCGCATATCATATTTTTTCTTGTATTAATTTTATTGATGAAATACAGAACTAACATCAGTATATACAGGGTTGGGAAAAAGTTAGCATGGGTTTTAGAAATTTAATTATTTATTCGTTTATATTTTTCTTTTTATTTTTTTTTCAGATTATATAAATAAGACCTGGAGAATAAATAATGGAGAGATTCACAACTGACCAAAGAACCAGAATAATAGACTTTTATTATTTAAATCAGCGACCAATTATTTAACACAAAGAAAATCTGGTTATGAGTGATGAAGCTTATTTTCATTTGATTGGCTTTTTTAATACTGCAAGTTCTGGGGTTCTGGGGTTCTGAAAATCCAAGGGTATTAATCAACGCCAATTGCCCCCTATTAGGTGTACACTTTGGTTTGCCATTACATCTAGAAATTCGGAAATTAATTGACCAGATTTCCATTTTGAATATTTAATAATCTGAAAAAAAAAAAAGAAAAATTTATTAAATTTTTAAACCCCATATTGACTTTTGGTCTACCAAATTTGGTCTAACAATTTACATACAAAAGCTAATAATAAAAATACATCTATTTATCCACCTATTAATACATCTATATATATACATCACACAAAAAAAAATCTATTTACCTATATAATTATCTGTAGAATTTACAATGCGCAAAAAATTTTTCTTTGTTCGGTTTTTTCTAAACAACTGTACCGATTAAAAAGTTTAATAAACCGTTCAACTGCATTGGATCAAAACTTCCAATTGGATCAAAAATAAAATGATATTGGCCCCTTTATGTAATGATGTTAATTTATAATTTATTCAAAACTAGGATTAATCATAGAAGAATCTTCAGAAAAAATGAATATTTATACACGTGCATACTAATAAGGCCACGGGTATATTAAAATTACTCTTCGGTAACGAAGCGATCTAGACTGGTGGATATAATGTCAAAGGTATGTATCGAATTAGTATCGTGAAGTATGCTAATTCCGCAATGCGTGCCTGTCCGTTTGTCCATGTGTCAGCAAGATAACTCAAAAACCAAAGGACTAGAATTATTAAATTTCTAGGTTCTCTATTGCTGTTACTAGGTTCTAAAATTGGAACATGGCTTTGGGGAGCTGCCATATAACTGTTTTGAACCAATATGAATTTCTTCAAAACTAATAATACTGGAAGGACAAAAATTACACACGCTTAGTTATAAAATAGGACATGCACATTTATAAAGTTTCAAATTGTTGAGGCTTCATTTGAAGGCCATACAAAGCTTTCAAATCGATAACTGTGAATCTAAAGAAGCAACGCGCTTAAAATTAAAACTGGGCACCAAAAAACCAAACTTTTCGAAAAATTTTTTGTTCTAACCGTAGGAATGAGCTCAAATTTGGTATAAAGACTATTGGTGGTACCTATGATGAGTAGCTTTTATAAATTGATTCTAGTATCATGGGGTTTAGAGCTTCCAGCAGTTTAGGGAATATCAAGTTGCAATAATTGGTCAAAATCTCCACGATTTCAATAAAATTTTGGTAAACAAAAAGAACTGTTTCGGAGATGGGCCAAATTTGACTAGCGGGAGAGTGGCTCTCATATAAAATAATGAGACTTTACAATACAAACCACATTTTGTAAGAAGAAAGCTTACTCAATCCATCTTGGATTTATTTCTAAAGAGAATTAATTAATGGTTTATTTTATTTTAAACATCATAGTGGGTATACATGGGTTTCTAAAAGTTGACAAGGGTAACTATAATTTTCTTTGTTTTGGATTAAATTGGATTAAATATTTCAATTTGATACCAAGTTGTTAGTAATTAAAAAAATTTCTTCCTTTTATTAAAAATTCTTAGAAATAAATTTAATTAAAAGAATATAACATATTTTTAATATATATATATATATATATATATATATACCTATATCTTTTAATTTTTAAGAGTCTTAAATTTTGATAATTAACCAAATATATTATTTAATTATTATTTCAATATTTACTGTCTCTTTATTAAAAGCGGCGTTTTCTTAATTAATTTTTCAATATTGACCGGGATTTACTAAATTGATTTAACCGAATGACTGAAAACTTAATTAAAAATGACAATAAAAACAATATAAAAAGTTATGTCCCTACAATAAAAAATTATTTATTAGAAATACACCTTTTCAATGAACGATATTCGAATACTACTTTGAAGTAAGAATAATGAGAAAGATTTGGAATTAAAGATTTGTTAACCATTCTTTTTCAATTCTTTTTTGCCATTTTTTGTTTCTTTTCAGTTTGATTTTAAATGCGCATTAGGTGAAACCTTTTGAAAATACTTATATAGTTTTCCGCCAATAAAATTTTGAAATATGATATTTAGACATTTTTCCCATACAGATTATACAAAAAAATAAGCCATTTTTTTAAGTTTTTTTCGGTGAGTGCGCCGCGCATGCTTGTTAAGAAGCAATAAAAAAATTTTAATTTCTAAAATAAAAATTGAATGAACTGGTAATCGTGAAATATCAAAGATTTTCTTTGTAATTTTGTAATTATTTAAATACGTACAGTCCCCTACCACATACAATATGTTAGTGAATCTGCCTTTCCTTTTCAGGAAAACTATTCGATATCTATAAAAAATTATATTTTTGTATTAGATAAGATCTGACTAGGATTTTAACCTGAGACTTTTCGACTAAAATGCCGCCACTTTAACCACTGAGCAATCGGTCAGATTTCTTTGTAATGATTTAATAATATTTTATAGTAAATCTTTGACTGATTTAGAAAATAATGTAGCTTATTGCTTTTGAAATTATTTTAGATTTTTTTTCCTGTTTCAATCTCTGAAAGAGTACAGGCCTTCCAAAAAGCTCTATATCGAACTCTGTTATAAGTCAGTTGCTTGATTTCCGCCCATTTTTATACCCGTGCATACATATATGACATCGGGTATATTAAAATTGCTCCTCCGTTTGTAACGCATCGTTCTAGACGAGCTAGATATAGTGCCAAGGATACGTATCGGATCAGCATCGAAAAGTAAATCGATCTTGCTATTTGTGTCAGTCCGTACGTCCGTTCGTGTCAGCACGATAACTCAAAAACTAAAAGGGCTAAAGTTTTGCAATTCACACAAAGTCATTTTTAAAACAAGGTTCCCTATTGTTTTTGTTTTTGGTTAAAATCGGGCCAAGGCTTCGGGGAGCTGCTATAACAACTTTTTTGCACCAATATGAATTTCTTCAAAACTAATTATACATCGAGTATCTTAGAGTTTTAAAAGTATCTTATATAAATAACTAATGCTTTTATATAATTCTATATATAACTAATAATGTCCTGCAGCGATGATTTTTTTTTTTTGTAGTTGACTTAATTAAATTAAACAGTTTCGATATGCGCATATTGCTATTCTAACTTAGGGTTTTGTTGAAAATATTTTCAAAAATAAAAGTTAAAATTAATAGTTATATATGTATATATACATACGGATATACGGATATATATGTATATACATATATATATATATGTAATAAGATTAGAAATGCATTAGGAAAAGCAGGGCGAAACCAAGATTCCTGCATGAAAATGATCCATTAACTTGTTTATTTGTTTCAAGTTGTTGAAAAAAGGGTCAGTTTCAGAAAAACTATGAGTACTGTTTTTTTTTTTACATCAAATGTAATTGAATTTTAAAATAAAATTACCGTTCTTTTCTTCTTCTAATTGAAGAATTCGCAATGCAAACTCTTATTAACTTAATAATGATAGCATTCAATTAAAGACTATATAATATTATATATTCTATCTATAGTCTTTGATTCAATTTAAGTTTATTTTTGTTACAAAGGAAATCATTAGGAAGTAAAATTATCATCTATGACTGTACTAGGCTATGATTGGTTGGATAATTATAATTCAACTTCCTTTATACTGAAGATAATGAATACCTTAGGCAAAAAAAAATTTATGAAACGTATGATTGTAAAAATAAAGTAGATTTTTTTATTTTAATTTTTTTTCGTAATCATAAAAATGAACTAAAATAAAATATTTTATTGTGCAAAACTTTCTTTGATAATTCATGTTGAAACATTTTTTTTTTTATATTATAATATGCCTTTTTGTTTTTGTGTTTAAAATGTGACTTTAATGCGAGAAAACTTATTTCAGAAAAACACCCAGCACTAGAAAAGGGGAGGGGAACAAAAGTAAAGTAATTGCACCATAATCAAAGGAGGAGCATAAATAAAAGAGTCACGTTATTCGAATGACACTTTTTACATTTAGGTGACACATGTTATACTTTTGATTGACACATAAAAAGTTGTGACAGATATGTTTTTTTTTTTAATTTGATTGACATTTTGTGAATACATTGATACTTTGTATAATGGAAATCATTTCTATATAAGTTTTTTATTGTTTAAAAGCCTAAATGGCTTTTATTTTAAATTAATTTATGTATATAATTTATGTACTCGTATATACTCATATTAATAAAGATCTGCCAAATTTATAAATATATGCGGATATAAATGAATTTTTGAACACTTTTGCAGATAAAGCTAAAAATTATTTAAATTTGATAGATAATATACAAACACTATAATAATTGGTATAAAATACAAACACTTTAATAATTGGTATAATTATTATTGAATCAATTTTGACGTTTGTTTAATACTTCTCTCCCATTTCCCGTAGCATCATAGCTTCGTTATTTTTAGGGATAAAAACAGAAAAGTTGGAAATTAAATGACAGGAAAATTTTTAAAGAATGATTAATGTTAAATTAATGATGGAAGTTCCAAATTGTAACTGTATTTTCTATATTTAGGTACATTATAATTATGTTATAAATCCATTTCAGAAAAAGAATTTTAATGCAATTCATTTATCAAATATAATAATGAAATTATAATTATTTTAATATTAAAATTGGTTTATATATAATTCATAAAAGTCTACTAAATATTGTTAAAGACAAATATTTTATAATAAAATTTTAAATTATTCAAAATTTAAATTATTGAGGAATTTTTGACACCCAAAGCTAATATAATATTTGAGGATCATATGTATATATATGTGCATAAAATTTATATTTATTTATTAGAATATTAAAAGTCATAAAGTTTAGTTGAGTGTCAGAGAAATAAACTGCTCTTACTATAAAAGACTAAATGCTTTTTTATAAAGGTTTTTTCAACTGAACAAAATTTGTTAAGATTTATTTATCAATAATTTGTTATATGAAAAATGTGGCGGTGGCGGCTTAAAGCGGAATAATTATTTATCCAAAACATTAAATTTTATCTTAAGATAATCCAAACATATAGGTTTGACGTCGTTCCCAACAATTAAATCTTTCTCAAAGAACAACATGGAGAATTTTAAGACAAGATTTGGGTTTACATCCTTAAAAAATTCAACTGGTTCAAGAACTGAAGCCATTCGACCACCATTAATGTCTTTTATTTTCTGATTTTGTTCTTGAACAACTTGGAAATGATGAACATATTTATCAGTATACGTACAGAGAAGTTGTGGTGGGCATTTAATGAGTTAATTTTCCGTTCATATTATCATAATTCAATTTTTTTTTTTAATTCTGCAATACAGTAAAAATGTAGTGTTTTGACAGTTGAAATTATTGTCATTACATTTCGAATGACAATTTTGAATTATTTTCTTAAAATTCTACAAATTCAAAATGTCATTAAATTGTCAAAAAATGACATTTTTACTGTATTACCGAAGTGGGAAAGAAAGCCATTTAACAGAAAATTCATAGAATTTAATAAAAATTTCATTTAATATAATTTAGAATTGCCCTGCCGCCATTTTCCAAATATATGATATTAATATTGTATATGTAAGTATATGTTGAATGGTAAATACATATAAATAATAATAATAAAAATATACATATCATAAAAAATGTATATATGTATATTTTAATATTAAATTATAAATTGCTGCTTTAATAGTTAAATTAACAAAATCCCCAAATCCCCCATATATTTTTCCAAACTGTTTACTTATTCATTCAATTTATATTATATTTTTTTTTATTTCATAATTTTTATTAGGGGAGAGTGGTGTAATTGTGCGCACTTAAGTATTATTGCTAATATTTCGAAGCACGCTAAGTATTTTAAACTTTCAAGAGAAATAATTTGAAGATGTACATTAAACCTAACAATTTGAATTAATAGTTTTTCATAATTATTGCCTGTTTTGATAAAATTTCAAATCAAATATAATATACATTTGCGCCCAATTAACCACACTCCAGGTTAATTATGCGCATGAAGTAGGGTAATTGTGCGCTAGTTTTTGTTAATGAAAAATTAAAGTTAAGTTTTTAAAATGATATTTAGAAATGTAAATTGCACTTTATTCAGTTGGTAAATAAAAACTAAAATAAAAATTTTACAAAAAGTTATAAAAATTATTAATTAACATAAATTGCACTTTGTTCATTTGGCAAATAAAAATAAATTACAAACTTAGGTACTAAATGTTACAAAAAAAAAATATTTAAGAAAGGCAAAAGTCGCAAGAGAAGAGATGCGAGAGAAGAGACCGCCGGTAAAATACTGTAAAAAAAATAAAAAAAACTTAATTAACATAAGAATTAAAGTTAAATAATATACCTAAGCTTACCAACTTGCCACAGTAGTTTCATCTTGGCTAACTTTGTTACTAAATTCTTCAGTGTTCGATTTATCCATCAAAATATTATTTTCATAGAGGGCAAATTCCAGCCGCTTCAAATCCGGAAATTGCCTTTTGCATCGTAGCTACCTTTAAATAGGCCTTGTTAAAAATTTCAGCAATGTCGGACGTCACAATTGTCTCATAATGATTTATTTTCATATAACGGTCACACTCGTCATAATAAGCGTTTTTAAGCGGACCAAAAACGGTTAAATCTAGAGGCTGAAGCCTATGCGACGTATGTGGTGGCAATGTTACCATAATAATATGATTTTCTTTACAAAAATTGTATGCTCGCAACGATATATGACTAGTGTGATTGTCTAAAATGAGTAAAACGGGACTCTGTTTTGTTGGATTAGCATTTCGCTGAAAGTGCTCCAACCATTCAAAGAATAATTGCTCATTTATCCACCCATTATCTGAACATTTATAAATTGAATCTGCTGGACCATTTTTGCCCAAAGTGGGATTCATACGTTTTCTTGGATATATGAACATAGGTGGAATATACATGCCACTTGCACTTATTGCACACACAATTGTTATAGTTTTTCCACGTTCCGCCGAAGTAGCTGCACCTAATTGTTTTGTACCTTTTTGAGCCAAAACTTTTCGTGGTTTTTGAACAGATGAAATTCCACTCTCGTCGACATTGTAAATATTTCCTTTGGGGAAATTATATTTATCCATCGTTCTAGTAATATTATCAAAAAAAATTTTGATTTCTTCCCCGTTAAATGCTGTAATACGATTAAGAGTAGTTGCTTCAGGCTTGCGCAAACTTATTTTATCGTTTCTTTTTAGAAAAGCGCGAAACCAGTCAGTGCCAGCTAACTTTTTCGTTTTTGAAAAGTTGTGTTTGATTTTATTTGCTTCGGCAAAATCATATGCTAGTTTTCTTAATTCAATTGGTTTAAGCCCGTAAAACATTTTTGATAAAGTAATTAGGTGGTCTGCTAATTCTTTTTCTTTGTTTTTATTGAAAACAGGATTCTTGCCTAAATTTGGAGTAGTTATATAGGAATGCCCTTTTTTTGCTTTTCGAATTGTAGATTCTGGTATATTGAACATCCTCCCAGCTTCTCGATTTGACATACCATTTTTAATTGCATCTAAAGCATTTTTCAACTGCTCAATTGTCCAGCTGCCTTTACTGGTTTTCCTAACATATTTTTTAGGCATCCTATAATATATTATATTAAATATATGTTTAGGGGATAATTATACGCAGCGCACATTTATCCCACAAAAAATGCGCACAATTGCACTTAACTTACCTAATAACAAAAATTCTATTTTAAAAAGTAATATGAAAGTTTTTCAACAGCTTCAAACGTTTAAAAGCAATAAAAATTGATGTAAATTAGAAAATACCCGTACCAAACAGTATAGACTCAAGTACACACAACAAAATTTTTTTTTTATTTCAAGCAAAAATAATAACAAACAACACTACTTTACTATTTTACATCTGCAACAATACTGGATAGTTTTAAACTTCTCATTTTTAAAACATGCAGTTGCTAAGCAATTTTGAATATTTCTGTGCCTACTAGATTGTAAATTTTTGATTTTCATATGTTAAATGAAGATGCGCACAATTACCCAGCGCGCACAATTACCCAACTTTCCCCTAAGTATCATCAACGCAGACTTGGAAATATTAAAGACTGATTTTTTAATATATTTTATGCGGGTCCCATTTTTGTTTTTTTTTTTTTTAATTAAAATAATATTAAATTTATATCAAAATGTACAATCATCATTCTTAAGGCAAAATTTGAAATATAAAGTGTGTATAACAAAAAAAAATATTAGTACATACATATATAATATCTATTAATCAAGTTTATTTTGGAAGGTTTGTGTCTTTGATTTCACAAAATAAAAAACTAGAGAAGATACACTGCTGTCAATGCATAATGTATATTATACAATTTTTTCTTATTTTTGAATTACTCGTAATTATTTTCTTTAACAAATTTTGTATCAGTTAAGGATTCCTTGTAAAACAGTTATAATGGTATTTGGTACTTTTGAAGTATCTAATTGCGACTCTAAATTAGCTATATCTATATATATATATACTCGTAATTTTGTAATATCGAATTTTTATTTTGAGATAGTGTGGAAATTATAAGCCCTATTTTCATAAGTAATATCTTAATTAAAAGGTTCAAATTGTTAAAGGTCGAAAAAATATAACATTGTCTATAAATTATAATCTTGCCCGTAGAGTTAATTACTTTTTGAGATAAATCGATTTATAACTTTAGTAATATGTAATCACACAATTGATTACGCGTACACGCCAATCTATTGTATAGAGTGTACAAATGTTATAGGTACAACAGCTGATTAGATCATGTGCATATATAAGAATAATTGTTGATTTTGCATCTCCAAAGATTTTGCATTTTCGCCATCTAATTGAAGCTAACCCAATATCGAAAACCCAGGTATAATACTTTTTCTTATCAATAGGTAGTTATGTCTTATTTTTTAGAAGAACTGTCATTATTTGGAATGAATGAAATTTATAAATTTTTTTTCATACACTTCTGAAATTCTAGTTAAAATTTAAAAATTTTTTAAAAAATTTTTATTAAATATTGAAGATGTATTAAAGATTTTATTTCATTGTAATAAGAATTTTCCTATTTTCTACAGAAGAACAAAAATAGAGAAAAGAAAAACAAAATCTTTCAAAATAAATACAGGTTGGCGCAAAACGACCGATATGGTTTGAATGTTTAACTTTTTTATTTAATGGTTAATTATTATTATTATTTTTTGTTATACAGTATATTAATGAGTAATATTTTTAGCTTAAGTAGAAAAATTATATCCCGCTAGTGGTGACCATTTTCGGCTTCGCACATTCGTGCTCTTTCCAGTACACTTTCCATAACTTTTAGTAATTTATAATCGATGTTATGTTGTGTACTGTTCCATTTCCCCAAGTTTTATTCACAAAATTCTGAAATAAAAATAAAAAATATAAATAAATTTAAAAATTTATTAAACATTAAAACCATATGGGTCGTTTCTCGCCACCCTGTATTTGATTAATACAAAAGAATTCATTTCATTTATCATATACAATATGCCAGAATAATGTCTATATAAATTGTATATATAATATTTTATTAAAAATATTATATATAACATGTATTTGTATAATATAATAATATATATTGTTTATCATAAACATATATTTTCATAATAATTTTTGAATTGAAAATATTTAATAATACTTATATTACATTTTTACCCATAGTATAATAAATAAAACCAAAACAGAGAGAGAAGCAATCATTTACTGTCACTCATTCTTTTATTCGTCTCAAATAACAAAACATCTATACTTGTAATATTTTATTATTAAATTCATCTCATTCCAAAAAGAACAAATTTAATTTTACCTCAGTTGTTTCCATTTACAATTTTCTATATAAATGTACATATTATGAATTCTATGTTTCACTATAGTGTTTATATGTTAATATTAATACTATCTCAATAAATCTTAGCTGCAAAAGTAATAAATTTAGGGAAACAAGGGGAGAAATCAAATATGTAAAAATACTTTATCTTATTAAATTTATTATTATTAAAATTTAGATTATAGGCTATTCTTTGGATTCAGGGCCGGCGCTTTCATATGCACAGTATGCACAGTAAAACAGGGCGCCAGAATTTAAGGGCGGCAAATTTTCAATTGAAATTAAAAAAAAAAAATTTTTTATCTAACAAAAAATTATATAATAATAAAATAAGTATTGAAAAAATGTATTCGAAATTTGTTTTTTCAATATCATATAAAATAAAGCATGTTTTATTTTTTACCTATCTACATTTTATAATTTAAGGAACAGCGATTTTTTGGTGTTCATTTGTATTTATTGTGGTTATCAAATTTTTTCCATAGATTAGAGAATAAGAAAATAAAATAATATAAGTTCTCTTTCACAGCAGCTATCATAAAAATATTGAAAGAGTAATTTATTTTTCTCTTTTCTAAATTCTTCTAATAAGTAATAACATTCCTCCTAACATTCATATTAACAAGCTATTGAACAAAATTATCAATTTAAAAAAAGTGCACCTTATACAACAACAAAATCTTATAAGACCAAAAAATAACATTTTTATTTTTGTACTATATTTTCTAATTTAAGGAACAGTGATTTTTTGGTGTTCATATGGCTTATTGTGGTTATCAAACTCTTTCCATAGAATAAGAAAATAATATAAGTTTTCTTTCAACAGCAGCTATCATAAAAATATTGAAAGAGTAATTTATTTTTCTCCTTTCTAAATTCTTCTAATAAGTAATAACATTCCTCCTAACATTCATATCAACAAGCTATTGAACAAAATTATCAATTTAAAAAAAGTGCACCTTATACAACAACAAAATCTATAAGACCAAAAAATAACATTTTTATTTTTGTACTATATTTTCTAATTTAAGGAACAGTGATTTTTTGGTGTTCATATGGCTTATTGTGGTTATCAAACTCTTTCCATAGAATAAGAAAATAATATAAGTTCTCTTTCACAGCAGCTATCATAAAAATATTGAAAGAGTAATTTATTTTTCTCTTTTCTAAATTCTTCTAATAAGTAATAACATTCCTCCTAACATTCATATTAACAAGCTATTGAACAAAATTATCAATTTAAAAAAAGTGCACCTTATACAACAACAAAATCTTATAAGACCAAAAAATAACATTTTTATTTTTGTACTATATTTTCTAATTTAAGGAACAGTGATTTTTTGGTGTTCATATGGCTTATTGTGGTTATCAAACTCTTTCCATAGAATAAGAAAATAATATAAGTTTTCTTTCAACAGCAGCTATCATAAAAATATTGAAAGAGTAATTTATTTTTCTCCTTTCTAAATTCTTCTAATAAGTAATAACATTCCTCCTAACATTCATATCAACAAGCTATTGAACAAAATTATCAATTTAAAAAAAGTGCACCTTATACAACAACAAAATCTATAAGACCAAAAAATAACATTTTTATTTTTGTACTATATTTTCTAATTTAAGGAACAGTGATTTTTTGGTGTTCATATGGCTTATTGTGGTTATCAAACTCTTTCCATAGAATAAGAAAATAATATAAGTTCTCTTTCACAGCAGCTATCATAAAAATATTGAAAGAGTAATTTATTTTTCTCTTTTCTAAATTCTTCTAATAAGTAATAACATTCCTCCTAACATTCATATTAACAAGCTATTGAACAAAATTATCAATTTAAAAAAAGTGCACCTTATACAACAACAAAATCTTATAAGACCAAAAAATAACATTTTTATTTTTGTACTATATTTTCTAATTTAAGGAACAGTGATTTTTTGGTGTTCATATGGCTTATTGTGGTTATCAAACTCTTTCCATAGAATAAGAAAATAATATAAGTTTTCTTTCAACAGCAGCTATCATAAAAATATTGAAAGAGTAATTTATTTTTCTCCTTTCTAAATTCTTCTAATAAGTAATAACATTCCTCCTAACATTCATATCAACAAGCTATTGAACAAAATTATCAATTTAAAAAAAGTGCACCTTATACAACAACAAAATCTATAAGACCAAAAAATAACATTTTTATTTTTGTACTACATTTTCTAATTTAAGGAACAGTGATTTTTTGATGTTCATATGGCTTATTTTATTACAGAATCAGAAATGAGAAAATAAAATATGTAAATAACATACTACTCTTTCAAATTTCAATATAAATTATTGAAATAAGAGCAATTCATTTTTATTCTTTATCTTTTATTCTTTTCTTTCTTATTCATTATTCTCTTAAATTTTTCTTTGATTATGTTGTATTCTTATTCTTTTGATTCTTACTTTATTAATTGAGATTTGAGAACATTATAATAATAGCTGTGTGTAATGTGTATATATAATACATATAAATATAATACTATACTAATACTACATATATTTGTATAAATATACAAATACCATGGTCCATGATTAGAGAATTAGAACAAAAAACATTATTAATTCTTAAAAAATGTTAAATGTTATTATTTTTAGTAGGTACATGAAATATTTTTATATGGTGGAACAAAAAAAAAAACACTGTTCTGTGTGTTATTTCTTAAAAAATGTTATTATTTTTAGTAGGTACGTACATGAAATATTTTTATATGGAGGAACAAAAAAAAATACTGTTCTGTCATCTGTGTGTTATTTTCTTAAAAAATGTTAAATGTTATTATTTTTAGTAGGTACATGAAATATTTTTATATGGTGGAACAAAAAAAAAACACTGTTCTGTGTGTTATTTTCTTAAAAAATGTTATTATTTTTAGTAGGTACGTACATGAAATATTTTTATATGGAAGAACAAAAAAAAAACACTGAATTATAAATAATTATATTTATAATCTATAGAGTATAGAAATAATAAAAAAAAAAGTTTTATAGTACCTACCTACTAGATTAGCATGTTAATTTTTTTTAATGCATTTTTTATTTAAACTGCCTTTTTAATGTCAAATCAAATTATTTTTCAAATACCTATTATTAATTAAATACATATAATACATATTAATTAAAACATTTGAAAAATTTAAATATCTAAATTCTCATTTTTTAAAAGTTATAAAAATTTTATTGTTTGATTGTTTTTTTTTTTAAATTTAGTGCAGTAAAGCTTAAAGATATTGTAATTTGTAAGAAAAACCTACTTTCTCCACTAATGAAACATTAGAATTTATATTTGAAAAAAAATTAGAAATATTATTTCCCAATTTAGTTATAGCTTTAAAAATTCAACAATACCTATTACAGTAGTTTCAGCAGAACGTAGTTTTTCAAAATTAAAAATTATAAAAAATTATTTGAGAACAACAATGACTCAAGATAGATTAGTAGGATTAGCAACTATGTATATCAATTGAAAGCGAACTTCTTGAAAATTTGGACTACGAAGAATTAGTTAACGACTTTGCAAAAATAAAAGCGCGTAGAATTAAATTTTAGTATTTTAAATTTTTTCATAATGTTTTAATTAATTTTAACTTTTTTAATAATTTGTTATCGGTTAAAATTTTTGTTATTGAGGATTATACCTCCGTGGGACACCTTTTTAAAAAAAATGCATTGAAAGTTCTACCTCAAGGATGATGTGGAAACGAACTTTTCCAGGGCGGCGTTTTCAAAAAGTGCACAGGGCGCCAAAAAGCGTAGCGCCGGCACTGTTTGGATTAAATCTTATTAATTTAATATTATTAAAAATATTTTTCTATCTATATAAAGTTAGTAATATATAAAATATATATACCTGTATACAACTGATTAGGATATTATTAGGATAGGACAAATACAAATTTATTTTTTAAAACCTGTTAGTGAATTTCTAAGATAATTTTCAAAATAATATACGTATCTTATTTGTTCCAACAGGCAGATCCATTATAGTTCGTCTGTTCATAAAAGTTGTACAACCTTTAAATAAAATTAATAGAAAGCTACAATCCTTCCTTTGAAAGCTAAAACTCAACTCAAACAGAATTGAAAAACTGAAATTTTACTGAATAACATATTTTCTAGTCAAATTCAGATATTAACTTAATATATTCAGTTTTTTACTAAATTAATTCAGATTTTTTGTACTAAGATTCAGAACTTGTTTAAATTGTTAAATTTTCTAGCCAAATTCAGATATTTACATAATATATTCAGTTTTTTTTTACATTAAATCAGATTTTTTGTACCAAATACCAATATTCAGAATTTCTTTAAATAGTTTCAGAATTTTGCAAAATAAATTTAGAATTTTTTAAAATAAATTCAATTTTGTTTTTTTGAATTCAGATGTTTACTAAAAAAAACTTTATTCATCTGAAATTGATTTTCGAAATACCTCAATATATTTAATAAAAATCTGAATTTTTCTTGAAAATGCTTGATAAATAAATGTTATATGCATATAATATATTACTAAATTTTATGTAATATATAGAAAAGATACTGTAAACATGGAGGTTCAGTTAAATTTCCTGCCTACATTACAAATTGTATATAATATTATGTACAATATATATGTATGTATATATTAATCAATGTATAAGAATAAAAGTAATTATGGTTTCTTGTAAATAAAATCTCTTTAACATTGAAAAGAGTATTAGAAATTAAATAAATTACTTATTGTAAGAAATTAATTGTTTAGATTGTAGAATATAAAGTATATAACTCGAAGTATATATACATATTTTGTAATTATATATGTAATATTGTATTGAATATAATTAAATGGGAATAATTTCATTATTAATCAAATAATAGCTATATATACAAAATAGCAATCAATTACATATGTATGTACGAGCTACCAATCTATACGTCTACTGTTAGCCTTTGTGTCTGGTTTAGGTGGAATATATTATATAGTATTTTCTCACATAGTATAAGTTCGGATGTAATCCTTTTAAAATACACAGTTGTGAAACATTACAATTTCTTATATGTTCAATATTCAATATTGCATTCTTGATTTAATTATTAATTATTCTTAATTAAATATAATTTTATATAAATTCCATAAATCTCGAATATTTATAAAAATATCTTAGGTTTTTTGCCAATTTATTTCTAAATAAGTCACGAATCTTAAAATTAAATAAAATTAATTTAATAATTCAATATAAACTATATTTAATATATCATAGATGGGGTCAATAATTTTTTTGAAACAATATTTCGAATCGGAAATGTTGAAAATCAAAAAGTTGCATTCAAAAAATATTGAAAAAACGCATTTACACGAGGCATTGCACGCATTGCAATGTACGGGTTTTTGACGTGCATTTATTACAACATCTAAAATATATTTACATATATGTATATATAAATATATATATTGTTTTATTTATAAGTTTTTAATTTTAATAAATAAAAGAATTATGTTAAATGTTCCAAAAGGAAGAACTTTGAAAAATATTTTTAGTCGCGTGTCTACGTTTCCGACATGTAGATATATAGGGAAATAAGACTACATATCCGGTATAAGATTATATGTGATTATATAGGACTGGCGCATCTGAAATAAATTTTAATTCGTGATTCAAACATTCTTTACTACATTTACCAGTAAGTAATATAATATCTAAAAAAGTAATGCCAGTTAGCGTTAAGCATGCGTCCTTTCAAGATGCTGTAAATTTCATAATGTTTTTTATAACTTAAAATAAATTGAAATATGACAACCTTTCATAAAATGGTGTAAATTCATGATTGCACGAATGGGAAAAAAAATTTTTATGATATCAATCACTTTGTTTTTTTAATTATCTTAAAATCCCCCTTATGGTACATTTAATCTTTTAAAATATAAATATTTTTTTTTTCCAATTACTAAAACTTATGCACGTGTTCGCAGTAGGTAACTAATCTTTTGTTATAGTTAGAGTATGCAGCACTTGTGCGGTATATTCCGGTTATAATGATAAAAGGTCCCTAATGAATAGAAAATATTGAGTACGTATACATATATTAAAACGAAAGAATATAAATAATTAAAATTAATAAAAAAAAAAATAAAAAATTCGTGTTATTTTTTAATTCAAATATTTAGAAACACGTTTCTGTTGTTGAAGTTCGAATTACAAAAAACACTTTAATATTATATAACTGTAAATAATAATTCTAAAGTCTAAAAGCAACAATGTATTTGACATTTAAATTCTTTTGATTAATAAAGTTGAAAACAATCCTATAGTATAAGGTTTTCAGAATTAGTTTATTATAATTTCGAGTTTTACCGATTATATATGACTAAAGTACTATACGCCTGATTGCTGATAGCAGTTCAGAAAATCTTTAAGAGAGTTCGGAGTACGTATTTAAACTATTATGACACATTTGATATTAAACACAGACTGATTTAGAATTATAATTTTCAGATCTGATAAGGTAATCACATAAGATGTATTTTACTAAACGACGGAATATGTCGTCTAACATCAACAACAGAGAATTATTTTCATTCTGTTGTTTAAAATAAAATAATAAATTATCAACTTTTGATTACTTTTGATTTTTTATTATACCGACTCAACTCTTGCGAAGAAATATTTTAGAATTTTACGAAACAGTATAAAAAATAACGCCGCGTTTACTAGAATACGAAAAAAATGTACAGCAGCCACCATGCATGTCTTTTTACATAATACAAATTTTTGACAGGATGCGAATAATTTCGTACGTAACGTATTATAAGAGAAGATCCACGCCACATGAATGATTTTATATAACTCTTAGTTTTTATATATAGCTTTTAATTTAAGTTAATTAAAATAAAATTAAAAATACATATTTTTCAAATTTATTCAAAATAATATCGAACAATAATATCAAAAAGTTATTCAAATAGCGATTTACAATCTATGTATATTTTGTTATGACATCACAATAAAAAGTTCTATGTTAATGGAAATGAAACATGATATGTGAATTTTCTAATAGATATGAACATACCGTATTTACCAGTTCATAATCTCAAATTTCCTTTTTAAATGAAGTTTTAGAAATTGTTAAATCATGTCATATGCTAGCTAGAGTATTAAAAATAACTGCTGTGATATTTATTAAAATTATTTAGGAATTTTATTTCATGAGAAATATAATTTTCATTATGAAATGAATAATTTTGTTATTATCATCTATTCAAAAACTTATTTAGGGTTGATTTAATCTTTTTAAAATAACATTTATATTTTTTATTTTGCTTTTGAAAATATTCAAAATATAAGTTCTTGTTAACGTGCACTCAGTAGGAGACATGATATTGTAATTAATTGTAAAATAACTGATGTATACATAATAAACTAAGACGCGTGACCTCTATTCTGATTGTCATAATAACAATCCTCCTGCCTGATGATGTATAATAAAAAATTATTAACATTTTATTCGTATTTACTATGTTAAAAACCTTGAGTAGAAGCACTTTTTATCTATGGCGATTCGAAAATAAAAAGATTTCTAAAATTTGATTTTATTTGTATAGTTTATTAAATGAGTTCATTTACTTACAATTTGTTTTTCTTTTGAATTTCGAATTTTGCCTTATTTGGTATAGTGAACTTATATGGATATTTCTAATTAAAGTCAATTTTGTTTGGGAATTTTAGCTTATGGAGTGTTTTTTAATATTAATTGGACCATTTGATTACTCCTCTTCTTTCAACGTGTTTAAGTCATTAAACCAAAAACTTATCTTATATTAATTAAAACTCTGCTCTAACCGATAACACTTAAAAGAACAATTTAATTAACTTTAATTCAGAAGTTATTTCTGGGTGCTTGAAGATCTAATTCTGAATTTGGAGGTATATCACTAATATCAGAGTTGGATTCAAAATCAAGGTTTCAATCATTTTTTATATGTATGAAAAAAAAAATATAACAAAAAAAATTTAAGAAGAAAAAATATAAAATAGCTATGAATACGGTATAATATTGAATTGTAAGTATATTTGATGTTCAAACCAAATCTATAGCAAGTAATATATTACATCAACATAAAATTCAGCTTAAAAAAGAAAAAGGAGCAGAACATTGGCTCATATATATAAATTTTGCCAAAAAAATTCAACCAAAAGGACTTATGATAGTAATCTTTGGTTTGGTCAGGAGACTTTAATTCTTTTCAACTTACAATAAACTTACTTTTAAAACCATTTGGAGTTCATTCCAAAAAGTCAGCAAGCTAAGCTCGAAGGACGCATGCGTTTATATTGGAGCATGGCTTTGATCAACGATAAAAATCACTTTCGGACCAGAATAAAATTAATAAAAAGGTTAATTTTAATTCAGTTTACATCTTTTTACGCAATTTCAGAATAAACACTACACAATAGCAAAGCTAATAGCTATGATCTTATCGATGCTCTTTTTGATTCTCTCATCGACGCTATTATCAATTATCACTTATCACTTATATCTCCGATATAAACTCACCCTAAATTGCACGAGCGTTGCTGAACTGATTTGCTGATGCCATTGCTGATCTTAATTTTTGCATTCGTTTTTTCCAAGAAAATATTTAAAAAAAATTAAAAGACCTGTGGTAAATAAAAAAAGATGTCCTCCGAATTTTAAATTTTTCTAAAATTTGCTTACGAGTGGCTGTCGTTGTTTTATAAGCATTCCTTCAACATTTTTCAAGCCGAGGATATACCGTTATTTTATTTTTAGGAAGGTAGCAACCAATTTCATCAATTATTAAAGTCTTCTTTATGAATATATCTTCTTTCTAAGCATTTTCATCAGTACTTTCAAAATATTTAATTTAAAATATTACCCATATTATCTATTCAGCATCATTTTAAAGTGATATTGTTTTTTGCCAATTCTTTTTCAAGTAGAATTAATAGAAGGAATTTTTAATAATGTTATTTATAAAGCAAACCAATCACAATCAATTAACATCAGTATTGTTAGATTTTTTAATTAAAAAATTCTTTAAATTGTCTGATTATATGTTTGTAAAGCAGCTAATATTTTTTTTTTAAATTAAAACAAAAAACAATGCCAGACATTTTATGGCAATCTTCTACAGTTTTCTACCCATTTATGTAAAAAAAACCATTATTTATTATTAAACTTTTTTTTTTTTCTTTGAACAATGAATTAAGAAAGCAATTGCCTAAAGAATTTTTCTAATAAAAACATAAAACACTTTTTTTTAAAATAGGAAAAAAATATTTTATCATAAAAAATTCTGCCAACAGATTGTGGTAATTGTTATTTATCTAAAAACTTAGTACAATATGAATGAATGAATGGATAAATCTTTTGTTTGTTTTTTTTTTTCAAATTTGTGTCATTATGAGTTAGTGTTGCTTCCACCTTCTGGTTATAGTTTCAACTCCTATTTAAATTTTGATTTGATACTTAATCCAGAAAAGGGATGTTTATGTAATCTTTGACACATTGTTGCTTCATAATATCCTAATTTATATCCCCTATTTATTTACAATTTTTTTTCTTTTGAACCTTCTTCATTCAGCAGAATCTGGTTCCCATCTTTAATTTAAGTTGCCATCTTTCTTTTATTTATTCTTTACTTATATAAAAACAACTTAAAATTTGGGTCTCATGCAGGTAGACTTAAGGGAGTTCTCTAGTTTCATTTGCACTAATTTTTTTCAGTACCTACCATAATAAAACAGACATTACAATTAAATAATGTGTTCTCTCATTAAACTGTTCTGCCATATTTTTGGTTAAATGCCATATGAAAAACAAATTTAAATCTAATTCATAACAATAGAATGTTCCATTACAATGTTTTTTTTAGTTACAAAAAAAATCCAGGCCTCGACCTATTGTAAATTTTACATAAAATTTGTAGGAAATTACTACAGTGTTATATTATTCCCTGAAAATAAATAAAAATAAAAATTTTAAAGAATTTTTATCATTCAAATAAATCAATTATTTAAAACCATAATCTTTCAGACTTTAAGCTTTGGCGTTGAAAACGGAAGACTTAAATACTTAAAAATATCAAAAAGATTTCAACCATAAAAAGTTTTTAAAAATAATAGAAACAAAGAATTGAATGGGTTATTTAGGAATTTAAATTTTAATTTATACCTAAAATTTTATCACTGAAATATTATAACTAAAAGAGTAACTTATTACTACAGTAAAATTTAATTCCACCATTGAATGAACATTAATAAAAGTCTTTAGAGTTGTTATAATGATCGGCTTATTATTCATTCAAATTTATACAATTCGTAATTGTTTGTATTATATATTAGAAACTACATACATATACATATTGTTCTTTCAAATTAAACTGACCATTGTTAAAAAATTTCATTATTTTATAGAAATTATCGTATTTTATTAGTAAAAATAAAGTAGACATTATCATTAAATATCGTCATTCCTTGCCTGAACTGACAGTATATACTTTTGCGTTTGCTATTTTGATAATTGTCAAATTATTTTTAATGTCATGCAATATGCTTATTATTAATGTCATTCGTGCCTGATTGTGTTAAATGTTATTGTACTTTACAATTAAATTTAATTAAATGTAAATTAAAAATGATAAAAATATTATAAAAACCATTTTTTAATTTAAAAGTTTTAATAATTTTATTTTATTTTCAGCCACTAATAATATACTCTTAAGTAATCACTAAGTAATCTCTAATCACTAGTAATTATTTACTATTATTATTAAAAATAAATATTCAAAATACTAAATATAAAATCTCATATTGAAATTTACTATTCTCATATTAAAGTTTACTATTCTCGTATTGAAGTTTAATAATCTCATATTGAAGATAACTATTCCACTTTGAAGTTTACTATTCTTATTTTCAAGCTTATTATTCTCATATTTTGAAATTATAATGGTATAGTACATATATTTCTTATTAGTACATCCTTGGTCCCATCCCATCCTTGTATCCCTTGAAATCGAAATTTCTCCATGTCAAACATTTTTAGATGGTAGGATGAATTGTAATACTAGAAACTCTATCAAATTGATTATAAATTCATAAACATTAGAACATTTAGAAGTATTAAGTACTTAATCTCTTTGTTCCTAAATTGGTCCACGCAGTTTTTAAGATCATATAATATATACATCTAAAAAACTTATGGATATTTAACTCGATCATTTAATTTTGAATTTTTCAAGTATACGGTATTAATAAGTGAGTTGGATTTGATGACTTACTATGGTTACATTATTTGTTCTTGTTTCATTTGACAAAATTTTGAAAATGAGTAATCCATCCTTTTGAAGAACTTCAAAAAACAAGTTGTAGTGTACAGTCATGACTGTCATTCAAGAAATTCATCATGCATTGAATGACATTCATGCATGATACAATATATATTTCTTGAATAATTAGAATTATTCCTTGTTAAAAAATTGAATTTGAGTCGTAATGGTTAAAAATAGTTTAAGATCTATCCACGAGTATATACTAAATTAAAGTATTAAAATGTCTCTAAATTTTATATACATATAACAATATATAAGTAAAATTTATTTCAAGTTTTTGTAATTTTAAAACCAATTTAAACGAGGAAGAGTGTAGTAGAGTAGACTGTGTCAACTCTGGGATACCCGTATGACCGTTATATAAACATTATATCCTTATTATTATAAACATTAATTACTTTTGGCGAAATTTCAAACATACCAGCTTTATTAGGTGAAATATAATGCTCATATAAAAGAAGGAGTTGTATGGCAGCTACTCGAACCCTCTGCAGTAGACCAACCAAATCTTGCAGTTACTTTGGCCATTACACTAAACTATTTTTGGCAAAATTTCAGACACCCAACTTCAATAGCTATAGAGTAATGCTCATATAAAATAAGAAGTTGTATGGCAGCTACTCGAACCCCTTCCAGTAGACCAACCAAATTTTGCAGTAACTTTGGCCATTACACTAAACTATTTTTGGCAAAATTTCAGACACCCAACTTCAATAGGTACAGAGTAATGCTCATATAAAATAGGAAGTTGTATGGCAGCTACTCGAACCCTTTGCAGTAGACCAACCAAATTATGCAGTAACTTTGGCCATTACACTAAACTACTTTTGCCAAAATTTCAGACACGTAGCTGTAATAGGTATAGAGAAATACTCACAAAAAAAGAAGTTGTATGGCAGCCACCCGAACCCATGGACCAAAATGGCTGGATTTAAATAGCGATGACGGCTATTGCAAAAAAACGAATTTGCGAAAATTTCAAGATCCTAGCTCCTTTAGTTTTTGAGTTATCGTGCGGACGGACAGACGGACGGACGGACGGACATACATAGCTAAATCGATTTTTTTTTCGATTCTGAACCGATCCATACACTTGAGTCTATATCTACCCCCCTCCTTCTCTGCGTCACAAACGTTATGGCAAATTTATTATACCCTTTGACTATATAGTCATACGGGTATAAAAATGTTTGAGGGATATTGATAATATTTTAAACCGGAAACAAAAAGGTATGCCATAAGGCATAAATTTCATGGCTATGATAACTAATGTACATACAATAATTAGAATAACAGAACACCTTTAACATTGTCTCTCCGGTTGGAAATGGCTAATGAAACGGAAGTCATACATTTAAACACGAAAAAAGGGTATATGAAAAATAATAGATAAATTCCATTAAACTAACAATAGAAATAACCTATTTGAACCTGGAATTAAAAGTTTCAATTTGCTTATTGATTTGTAACGAAATAAATTTAACATTACAAGAGAACAAGAAAATCAATTTTACCTGTAGGGGAATGATTAATTATTCTTATAGTTAAAAGGACAATAAGAAAGACAACGTTGATCACTAATTTGCTCAACCTAATAACGAAAATATGTTATAAAATTTTAGGAAACAAGAAGAAAGACTATTCTTCAATAAATTTCCAATTAATGTCTTGAATAGATTCATTTTTCAAAATAATTTTGTAAAATAGCATATGTTGGTGGTTTTTTTTTTAAAGCAATTAACGCTTAGACATATTTATGTTAATTGCAACCTAATTATATAGCAAATTTCAATAAAGTGAAGTTGTAAGAGCATTGATAAATCATTTTATACACACAAGTTTTTTTTACTTTAATTTTACAAGGAGACATATAATTTGTTATTTAATTAACCATAGGTTCGCTTGATTAATGAATTTCAAAATACATCATTCATACTTTAAAAACAAATATTTAAAAATAAGTCACAACTCTTTCAAAGTCAATTACACCATTTTTAAATTCTATCACAGCTATTTTAAAGTCAATTACAGCTTTTCTAAAATCAGTGCCAACTCTTTCAAAGTCAATCCCAGCCCTTTAAAAATGATTAACTACCTTATTAAATTCAAAAAATTATTTAATATACATTTCATTGAGAACTTGTAAAATTTCAAATAAAACATGTTCAACTTCAATAACAACTAGATTACAATAAGCCATATCATCGATTAGATAATAATTAATTATATTATGACATGTTCAACTGTTAGACTAGTAAGCCTGTCTATATCAGCTTGTTGTAAGAAGGAGTCATATTATATTCGTATTATTAGGATTGATTTAAAGAAATCCACATACAATTTAAACATGAAATAATACTAGGTTATATATCATGTAGAAACGTCTTCGATTTTTAATAGATACAATTCTATTAGTTTATATGGTAATTATTACTATCTGTGAGTTATATTATCCAATTAAATTATCTGTTTCATATTTTGTATTTGTTTGTATTTTTTATTCAAAATATCCAATGGCGAATGGATGCTGAGTCCAATCAAAAACTATATAAAAGTTTTTCAATTTCACTGGGATTCGTACCCGGGTATTTTGCATGAAAGCGGCACTCTAACGATTGTACCATCCATCCATTAAATAAAATCTAATCTATAAAATTAATAAATTTAATCTTTAAAATATTTTAACAAGGCTAAATTAATTTTGCTTTTTCGAAATCAATTTTGTAAAATTCTTATTTCCTAAAATCCCGACTATTTTGATAAATGAGGGAAATTAATTTTTTTCAGATATTTCACATAATAAATAACATTTTTCGGAAACTTCTAAAATTTTTTTTGGCTGGTATTAAAATAATCTAAAAATCCTTGAATATATATAAGCAGAATTTTAAGAAAACCATGTGAACAAACAGTATTAAAAAAACAACGAGTTTTTAAATAATGGGATTTTATAAAAGAGAATTTTGAGGACAGGGATTATGTCATATTTTCGTATTTATCCCATATGTACTTGAATAGCAAATATGATTGTTAAAGAAAAATTTACAAATAAAGCCGGGAAGGCTGTGAACATATACATATGTTATCTTGTTCCCCTTTAATATAAATAATTACAATTTATATTTTAAATCTTTCAATTTTTAAAAATGAAATACCGAAGTATTAAAAGAAGATCACAATTAAATAAAAGTGATTATTATATTATATGAACATGTACAGAAATTTAAATCGAACAATAATAATATAAGCAGTACAAATTGAACATTTTTTATTATGTTCATATTAGTTTCCTTTTCCTTTGATAAACATCTATATAGTAGTCTATAGTAGTATTATGCCATAGTAATAGAAATCATTTTATGTACGCGATACAAGCCATTGTGATTGAATAAATTATATCACTGTTGTTCTATGAGCGTATTAAACGCATAAAAGATACAGAAATTAGGAAAAATAATAAATTTTAGAATATGTATCGCCCCTTAAAATCTAAAACTTTAAAAAAATACTATACGAACTTAAAAAATACTTAAAAATACGTATTCTTATTTAACCTAAAAATTTATACATGTTAACTTTCCAATAAAATTATAATGAACGTCAACAATTCAACAACAAGTACCAATTAAACTTTTTTTTTTAATGATCCTTCAAAAAAATATATTTGTACGTATGTATATTTGATAAATGATAAGCGGTTGTTAAGATTGACTGTTATGATATAGCAAAAGTTTGCCTTTAAAGCATTTAACACACCTGCATCTAAATCCTAAAAAATAAAATGTCAAGCCATGTCACTAATGATCAAAAAATAAAATAAATTTTTTTGAAATTTTATTGCATCTGCGCAAAACATAGGAAAACGCCACTTATTTATATGCTTGCATGAATATTAGGGATATTTTATAATAAAAATATTTACATAAGTACTTTATAAGTATTTTATTTGATAGGTGAATACTTAATAACTGTTATGTGTATACTTCCGTTTTACAAAATAAAAATTCTTTTTAAGTTTTTTGCTTTAAGTCTTATTCTATTCTTTACAGAATTTTAGATTATAATTTTGACAACGTTGATTTTACGTATAAATTATGTGAATAAGTATTTAATACTACAAAATAAAAAGAAAATAGGGAACTAAATGTGGAATTGAAAACAAGAAAAAAATGGGAATTTAACTTTCTAACCTAAAACATTTGACGTAAAATGTCAGTCAAAATTTGTTCATGCAAATCATATTTGAAAATTCACATTTTTAAATGAAGCAGAATTAATAATATTAGAACATTTATACACAATAGTTGCTATTTAACTTTAAATTTTTTATAGGGGTTAATGTTGTACCAAATCCTCTTTTTCTTCTTAGCCTAAGATCAATGGTTACGACTTACGATCAGTATTTAAAGAATTAAAAATTGTCTATGTATAGATAATTTTAAATGTTGATTATTCAGAATACTGAATCAATTCTGAAATTGATATATAAAGTTGTATACTTTGGCGGATTAAGAAATTAGATTTAACTGGGATTACAACTTTGAAGGCGGATGTGATTATTATCAAATTTTAGATTTATTAATTTTAAATGTGAAAATAAAAATTTATCAGTACTGAAACAATGATAAAAAAGAAGAATGAGAATAAATTTCAATGTATTATGACTTCTTTCTTGAATTGTTCTAAATCATAAGTATTGGGAAACACATATGAGTGTATTGTGTTGCACATTTTGGAGGTGCGACTTAAAAATGTATGAGATTGAGCTGCTATATATACTATGGCGTTAGAGTTGGATTTTTGGCATAATATTTTTAATTTTTTCTGAAGTATTACCAAGTAGATATTTATAAAATTGACAAGCATTTCCTCGTACATTACGGCGATGAATGAACTGTAATTTTACTAAAAAATTTATTCGAACTTGTTTAAAAATATTTTGAAAAATATTATAAAGTCCGTTAGTATCATTAAAACTTAACAAAAAACTTCATTTAAAAGAAATAGTTGCAAAATTTGCTCGGCCCGCCCACTGATTAAAAGACACACATGAAATGCACTTTTTTTTTACCAGATTAGATTTCACTGTTGATTTTTCGTTATCACACCCACCAAACCGTAAACATGATGATGACAACTTGTAAATTATACATGAAGTGATTAATATTTTAAAAATCTGTAGTTAAGTCTGCATAAATCTATCAAAATTTTATATTTAAAAGACATTATTACAATGAAATGAAAAAAAGAAAGAGGGAAAATATTTTATTTAGTAGCGTGACAAATTTGTCTCATTTATTAAATAACAATTGTATTCATTCAATTTTTATTTTTTTTTTATTTTATTTAATTCAATTTTAAATATATGAAATTCATTAGTTTTTATTTAAAATTCAAAAAGTTTTAACATCATTATTATTGTACTTGCATGCATGTTTTAATCAATTTTTACTATATAATTATAAAACATATAGTATAACGTGTGTTAATTATAGTTCTTAAAATTCACTACGATATAGAAACTTTTTAATAATACCACAGGGGTCAAACTTCAGCCTTTTTCTAAATTGTAACAAAAAGAACAATTGTGTTTCATTTATTATTTCATTTGATGCCTTTATTTGTTGTAATCCAAATAAAGTCCAAAAAATAAAGTAGTTTAAATAAATGTACATTCTTTTAAATTCTTTCTTTAAATTTCCTTTTGAACATCTATCATATTATGCGTGATAAAAATAGGGGTTTTCCATTCCTAATCAAAATTTAATTATTTTAACCCTTCGCCATTTAAAAAAAAAGATCGATTGGTTCGAAATATAGAAATTACAATCATTTCATCACACAAATAAATGGAAAAACGTTCCCAAATACTAAATATAAACCTTCATAATTGTTGCACTACAAGGAATGAAACAATCTGTTCTATTGAATTTTTATTGAAAGATCATCAATAAAATATTTGTAACCATTCATATAAGTATTGCTAAAACTTTCAAAATTTGTTCAAGTCGGATTAAAATTTTCATTTAAGATAAAGATTCATGAATCGCCTAATAATAATTCAAAAACAAAAGAGTTGTAAACCTTCAATATTAAAAAGTGGATTTTATCATCTAGTCTAGTACACAAATGGATCTAAAACTTAGCAGGAGATTCCAAAAACAGATGGCAGATAATAAAGCAATTCAGAAATTTTTCTTATCCCTTAAGCAAAAATAAAAACTGTTCTAGAACTTTAAGAATACGAAATGGTAGCTTGTCTTCAACTTATTGGGGAACTTATTCTTCAATTACTTATTCTTATTATTCAAACTTATTCTCCGTTTGTCATACCTTTTTTCTATTGTAAAATTAAATGAATTTTTTAAAAAAGTAACATATACATACATATCTTACAATACTTTTGCAGATACAAACAAGTGCAGACAGTTAATTCAAGTCTTCTTTAAAACATTTTCGTTTTTAAATTCTTTTCTAATTCTAACGGTTTTATCTACAAAACCTTTCTCACACATTTTACTGTAATATTAAAATAAAGTTATTAAAGTTAGGAACAACACAAGCAGTACTATAACTCAGATTTAAAGTTGACCGTTTTTGCCAAGCAATTAAATGCTGTAAAAATAAAATAAAAATTAGTAAAAAATAAACTCTTATTCTAGAAATTAAAATAAAGTTATTTTTATACACTCTAATATCAAATTGCTTATGTCTATGGATACATTTATCAGTCTGACACACTTTGCAAACCCAATTTTGGTAGAATTGTATGGTATATAGGAAAGTGAAATGGCTTAAATGAATAATTTAAATGAGTGAATTGCTGGATTAAGGTTAATGGAAAAAATAAATTTCTTCTAATTTCAGCAATTTACCTTTATATTATTAACCATAATTTTATTTCGTTTTCTATATTTTAGAGGGCTAGTTTTACTTTAACTAGAGAATATTTTAAAAAAATATTCTTTATGTATATTTTATTTGATACTTTTTAGTTTTAAAAGATAAACATAAATTTTCACTTTAAAAATTTTTAATTTACTGATAAAAATTTTTAATTCTTTTGTTTTAAACAAATCAAATCATATTATATACTGATTTTTTCAGTATATTTAATATATATATAATAATATATATTAATTTAATCAGTAGGCATGTGAATTTCTTTGTCAGTTTCAAGTTTTAATCTAAATATTTTAAAAATATAAATCCAGTTTAATTTAAAGACTCTTATTTCATATTCACATAACAGCTAAAAACATGTTTATTAGATAAAATTACGTTTGTTTCAAGGTTTTTTTTTATATACGTACATAGACATAAAAATAAATTTCAAAATGAAACTAGTTTGTTTTTTGGGTAACTAGTTTATCAAGGAATTTTTACTTTTCGATTCACAATAAATTTTAAAAGTTGAAAAGTTTGTTTACAAAAAATTATAATTTTCAAAAAAACATTAATAAAAAATTAACAAACCCGTTACAAATTTAGAAATAACTCTTATCTTCGCCTTGTAAAATAAATTTAATACCTTAGAAAAAACGAGGAAGAGTGTAGTAGAGTAGACTGTGTCAACTCTGGGATACCCGTATGATCGTAACATATACATTATATCATCCGGTTAATTACTTTTGGCAAAATTTCAAACATTCAGCTTTATTAGGTGTAGAGTAATGCTCATATAAAAGAAGGAGTTGTATGGCAGCTACTCGAACCCTTTGCAGTAGACTAACCAAATTTTGCAGTAACTTTGCCCATTACACTAAACTATTTTTGGCAAAATTTCAGACACCCAGCTTCATTTGGTGTAGTGTAATCCTCATATAAAAGAAGGAGTTGTATGGCAGCTACTCGAACCCTCAGCAGTAGACCAACTAAATTTTGCATTTATTCTTATTTTATGTGAATTGGCTTTTGATATTCATTTATCGTTTTCTCCTCTAACATTTAATAAAATTTGTAGATAAAGAAGTCTATTTGCATCAAATGCCAAATAACTGTGATATATCAAATAAAAGAAAATCCCGAAATAATAATTTTTAACGATATAAAATAGAGATCATATCAGTAACATTTTGAAATATTTTATATACCAGATCAGAATGTAATAGTGTTACGAGTTGGTTACTTATATTTAGAATAAACATAGTCGTGTGTCTGAATTTAATCCACATAAATTACAAATATCAATGTTATCTACTTTGATAACTTTTAATCGTTTTGTACTGTACTAGACTTCAATTTTAAAGGATTTGAAGCGGTTAAATGGATTATAAAGATATATGTATTGTATATATATATATATATATATATCATAAAAATTTGGCAATAAATTTGTTATCTGAAATCAAAATGTTCACTGTAATTTTATATTTATAGCTCTTTCTGTACTCTTTTTTTTTAATATAAAATTTAGTAATCAAAAAACTGCATAAATTTTTCCAAAAAGGGAGAAATATTTTAAATGGTTTTTCCCTTTCAATGAAAATTTTGCTGAGTTTTCTATTTTGTAACTTGTTAGTCCAAAAAAAAACTTATTAAAATCCCATTCATTTAGAATGCGTTGAATACTTTATTCAGTCCCTTTCCATAACTGAAACAGTTCTAATTTTTTTTAATTTTTTTTAAAATTATTTTTTTTGTGTTTCAAGATATTTAAAAAATTTTAACGGTATTTGGTATTTTTTACTCAGCAATAGCTCAAAAGACCGATAGCTTGCTAAATCACGCTTTTGTTTAAAATAACTGAATAATATTGAGTATTATTAAAATTTAATTCAGCATTCAAGTTCTTAAAATTTTGAGTTGGCATTTATCTAAAATTAAAGTTATTTAGCAGAATCATATAAATTTTATTTTGTTAATGAGTTATTACGGAATTTTTTCTCACGATATTCGAATTTTGAGAAGATTTATAAGTCACGTGTATTCTACATAAGTTAAGTACTCGTAAATTTATATGAAAATGTTATACAATATTCTTAAAAAATTAAAAAATGATTTTAAAGTTTTAATTTGTCAATAGATCATTGTTGAGTTTTTTTTAGTCAATAGATCATTGTGTATGTATACCCTTTTGGTGATCAAAGTTTAGTAATGATTTTTCGTGAAAAAAAGGCATTTTTTACAAAATTTTATAAGCTTTGAGTATTCAAAAGAAACTGTATTTCAGAAATTTATAATAATAGTTGAAAAAGTAACTTTTAGTAACACAAAAAAATATTCATCTAAACTTGAAAATGCGAAGCTACATTTTAATTTTCCAATTTCATCTCTTCGGCCCTCTGCCCGATGGCGTAGTATATGGTAAGGCTTCCGACCTTTCAATTATAAGTGTCTCGTGTTCAAACTCTGGTCAGATTATATCTAATAAAATCGAGGAACGATAGAAGAGTAAACTTTGGCAGCTCTAGAATAATCTAGGATACAGTTAACTGCTTTAAACAAAATAAAAATCGAAATTGTATGTCAGCTACCCTTATAGACGGCTCTTATATAAAAATAAATATGTTAAAATTACAGAATCCTATATTTTCTTTATTCTTTAGTTTTCGTACGAAAAGTGAGTTACACATAGTTAAATCTACTCACATTTCAATTCTGGTCCGATGCATACACTTCAGTCAATATATTGACGAAAAAATATTTATCTACATTTCTTATCAAAAATGTAAATTAATTAAAATTTCTTCTTAAATAATTCAATTTGTTAATTTTTTAATTTGGGTTTCAACTGGTAATATAAATAATCTTCAGCATTTTTAATTATTAATTATTTTATAAATTCTTTCTACAAAAAAATTTTAATACCTGTAACAGATTTAAATATATATGTTAATAATAACCTATTTAACAATGATTGACTAATTTGGACCTCGATTCCCCTGTTCTTTTTTCACTTATTAATTACACGATTAAAGTTATTTTACTAGATTATAAAAACCAAATTTATTATACATCAGTGTTTGTAATTAATAAGGCCATTTTGATTAAAATATTTTTAAAAAACAAATCAATAGAAAAACAATTAAAATAGTTTGAGGAAGGCTGAAAATAATTATTATCAAGTTGCTAATTATTTTAATTAACTAGTTCAAAAATGTTAAAAATTTATAAAATAATAATTATTAAAAAGCCCTCCATATAATATTCTCTGTTCTGATGAAAATGGTCTATTTTACAATTTAGAATTTTTCAAGGAAACCTAATTATTCATTCCAATCGTCTTGACAGTGTGCAATAATATTCGTTTTTGAATACTTTGAGACAGAAAAAAATCTCATATAAGAGACAGAAAAAAATGCTATTGAACTGATTAAACAACTTTTAAATATGCTAAGAAATGTTTACATGTAATAAAGGTTATTTTAAAAGTCTTGCTTGCTTTAAAATTTTTAAAAGTAAATAAGAATTGTATCTATTGTAAGTCTAAAGGTGAAAAACAAATGAACGCTTTGTTTGCTTCACATGCTTATTTTTGCAGAAGCAGAAAAACAATCAAAGCAACTATGACCCAATGAAAACTTCCAAACAGACATTTTGACATATTTCATAAGTAAATTTTTTTATGGTTGTTTACAAGTAGTTACTGTTATATGTCAAAAATTCGAAATATTTTATTTTTATATGTTACATTTATGTTATATTGAAAATCAAAATCGTTTTTTAATTTTTTTGTATAAAATATTTTTTATTTCCAATTATAGATATCTAAATATAAAATTTTGCAGACATTATTCTCTTTGCTCTCTTTGTTTATTGGATCTAGTTACATATGAAATCATGTATTTTATTGCAGACATCAAAGCGTTAGAAGCAAGCGAGGCAAGCAAAGCGTTCATTTGGCTTTCGCTTTAAGACGTTTCTAAATGTCATAAAGCCTTGTAGCTAATTTTTAAATTGTATGTGGAATTCATTTCGATGAACTCTAATAACACCAACATGTACCATATGTATATTCATACATAAAAGTCAGACAGTTGACCAGCACTTAAATAAAAAAAAAAACTAGTTTTCCTTTATGTTTTATCTGTAGTCTTCGTTCAATTTCTTTTTTCCTTTTATATTGAATAAAAATTATTTTATAGTTTCTTTCTTCTATTCTACTTATATTTGTTTCATCTTTTGTTTTTTTTTGTCCAATCTTACAAAAACATCAAGAGTTTTCATATTTTTTATTTTTCTGCACCTCATTTTTCTTCTTTTACGTAGTCTAGTTTAATTTTGATGTGAATGATTGATAATGTGAATTTCTTTATTTGTATACTTCCATCTTCTGATTTAGATATTCAATTCAAAGAATTTCCATTAAGTTTCAAATTATTTTTGAATTTTTGGGTCAATGACATGTTGTCAATGTAATTTTTATGAATTTGTTTATTTTGTCAATAAAAATATGAAAAAATTTTATTTCATTCAATTTTGTTGTGTAATCTAAAATGTATTGCATATGTTTATGTTTGTAATATTTATGTTAAATATTATTTATTGTTATTGAATGTCATAAAAATAAAACTATATATTGTAATGACTTTTCTTATGACAGCTTTTATACAAAGTCATTTAATGTAAACCTGCACGTGCATATAACATATATTGTTATATGATTCGTTCTGGAAATTGTTAATCAAAATCCAAATAAAATTGGGAACTTGTAAATCTTACATAATAAAATAATTGAAATATATTTCTATATATTCTTTAATAACCATATAAATAAAAAAAAAAAATTAAATATTAAGAAAATTTGTCACAGACATTTTTTCCATACAATTCATAGTACATATATACATACATACAATTTATGTTATTAAAAAGCTTTGGGATTCGACATTTCAAAACAAGTGAAGGATGGTAAAATATTTAAGGTCAGTTATAGAATATCTATATTGCAGCATATTTGAGCAGGTGTCTTTATTAGATAAATTAAATGACACTTTAGTATGACGAAGCGTTCAAAACTCGAGCGATTTACGCAAAAAAATTATTATTTACAATTCAAATTGAAAAACAAATGATTAAGCCGCAACCGGCATTTTCTGACCGAATAAGCCGATTAATTAAAACCAAAATAAATAAAAATAAAATTTCTCCACAACTATATGATATTTTTGATCGGAATTAATTATGAATGTAATGTACTTTTTTTATAAGTATTCGTTCAACCCACAGACTTTTTCTGTAATTTTTTATATAAAAAGTTTATAAAATTTAAATTAATAGTGATAAACATGAATGAATTAAAAACTGTTCAAAAATAGGTTTTTTTTCAATTCAAATAATTTTCTAGCTTACCTTAAAAATTTAATTTATAGGCAGTATGTACGTTTCTTCACATGGCAGAATATGTCACTTACTTTAAAAACTAATAGCAAAAAGTGCTTAGAGAACACAGACACATTAAGAATCCATTAAAAAATCTGAAATAATTACATGCCACCAAATTTTTCAAAAATTTTATGCAGGAATTTCATTTGTTTATAGTTGAACATCAAGGTAATGACTTCATATGTCTGCCTGTATAGTAAAAGCACTCAAGTTTAATTGCTTTTATAAACTCAAACACTTCATACACAATTTAAATGAGAACTTGTTATTATGCATTTTAAAAATCATGACTCGAGTGTCGAGTAATGTTTTATGATCTTGTGAAAGTATTAGGATAGATATGATATGTTTTAATTTTAAAACAGCAGTAAAGCTGGCAAGTAATAAAGACAAATTTGAAAAATATTTTCTATCAAAGAGATAATTAAATGAGCTCTTTTTACATGAATCTCAATTTTGAGATATTCATATAAAAAAGAAATTATTGTTTAGACATATTATATACTATAGACACACTATAGACACATTATCCGTCCGGTACAAAATTACGAACATGGTACAATTCCATGGTTCATAAAAAATACGCATAATGAAATCGCGGTCAAGAATCGTATAAACCACTTTAAAAAACTGGATGCGGGATGTTTATTTAAAAGGAACTTGATTCAAAGAAATTCACAGTATTTCTGCACTAGACACTCTTGGATGAAATAACTCATTCTACAAGAAAACTTCAAAGTAATTGTTGCAACATTTTTTCAATGTATTTGTTGATATATTGTTTTTTTTACTGAAAAGTAATACCAGAATTGGTGACAAATTCTCAATGTCCTCTATAATTCAACAACTCCAAATAATTTCCACCAAAAAACCCAAGTCTTCAATATTTCATCCCCGCAACCAAATTTTATTTGTATCACATGACCCTTTTTAAAGCTTGATTCAAAAAGGGTGTAGTTTTGGTGGGTTAAAGTCGCACCCACCCTACCTAAAGGTGCACCGCACAATTTTAATGAGTGGCTTTCGAAGCTTTCCAGAACTTAGCAATTTTTTAATTAATTCAGAGCAGAATTAATAAAATTTTTATTAGACACCATTATTTATATTTTCATTTCTGAAAAATAATTCCAAAATTTGCATTTCTGAAAAAGAATTCCCGATTTTAAAAAGGGGCTACGATTTCAATCTATTACATTTTATTAAAAAAACCAGAATAAGTACAATTTAACAAAACAAAACTGTTCCAAAACTGATCCAAAATAGAAAATTCTTATTTAGAAAAACAAAATGCGGTGGAAAACATAAATCTTAAAAGTATTATAGGTATTTCTATTCTTGTATTCACCACAAAATTACTATAATTTGTTTCAATATTACCATATTATATAATTTTATTTTTATTAGCTTTTCAAAAAAAATTTCAAATATTTTCAAAGTTTTTGGGTATTTTGGGACTTTAAACTTTAATAAAAACAAATTTTTATTGTCTAGATTCTGGTATAATAATAAATTTTTATGTTTATTTTTTATTAAACATAAAACAACATTCAAAATTTGTTACATACATGTTATATTTCTAAATACTAAATGTCTACACTTTTATTCAACCTCGTTAAAACACCCTTTCTTTCTACTTCGTTTACATTTTCTAACACAGTAGGCAGAAAAAAGATAAGAAATTCTTATTATATGTCTATGATTTATCTGTTTTTCGCGCATTAAAGGCTCAACATGTGCTCTATATGCTGTACAACATTCATCCATATATATATACATATTACGTAATACACTATACAATATATTTTATAAGAACTAAAAGAAATATTAGCAGTTTAATACATATAAAAAGATGAACATCTACAACAGAAGCTCAATTTTTATAACAGCTGCTTCCAAAATGGAATCTTCATTTTATTTTAACTTCGTGGGCCCATTAGTTATTGCTAGGCAAATATATTTTTCTTCCGTTAAAAGTAATGTTTTGTTAAGTATTTTTAGATCATATCCTTTACCTTGTGATCACTGGACCTTAGTGTAAACGAGAACAAAACAATATCATAATGTTGGAATATATAGATTTGAGGTAGTTCAGAAGTTTGTCTACCTTGGGACCAATACTAAAACCAAAAATGATATAATTACAGAAATAAAATGCATAATAACTATGGCAACCCATTGCTATTTCAGTTTGTCAAAAAAGCTTGGTTCAAAACTCCTCTCACGAAAAAATAAAGTGCAACAGTACAAAAAGCTCATACTCCCTGTACGGTTCAGAATCTTGGACACTGCCAAACGCAAGTAAACTTCGTATTTTTGAAAGAAAAATTCTACATAAAAATTTATACGCCATGAAACCTGGGAGTCGTCCGGTTGACAAGATATACTGCATTGTGTCGAACTCTATGAACTGTATAATGTATAAAGTAAATGTAGCCACGATAGTCAATATTAAACATTCAAGAGAATATTTGATGCTACACAGCAAGAAAGGCGAGTATGAGAAAGACCGAACATCCATTGGGAAAATGAAATATGGGCAGATTTAAAAAAAACCAATTGGAAAAAATTTGCACAAAAACGAAAAGAATGGAAGACGATATTACATCAGACCCTGAACTTTTATGGTTTGTGCTGACTAGCAAGGAATCACGTATGTCGCCCAGTTCCATTCAAGACGAATTCGAACCCTTACTTCATACATATTACATAAGTTAATATTAAAACTTTAAAGAATCAGTTTCCCACCGTATCCTAAAGAAAAAGAACTAGAAATTTTGCCTAATTATTTGTTGTATGGGATATTACAATAATAATGATGTAAATACTTTATAGGGTTATTAATAAAAAAAAAATTATTAAACTAACCCTATAAAACATTTAAAACATGTATTTCGAATCCCTATTTTGTCATAGAAATGTTACTCAGTTGATTTAAAATCAGAAAATATTGTTAAAGGGTGAGAAAAACAAAAATCATTATATGAGGGTATGCATGACAAAAACAAAAATCCGAATATGAGGGTTTTTGTAATACTTATACATAATAATATATAAGTTTTAAAAGGGTCGCTGTTATATTAAATACTTCATTGTTTGTATACTGGTATATAAAATATATATATATTATGTTAATTTGAAAACAAGATTGTTTTTCTACCTCAGTATAAATAGGGGAAATTTTTATGTCGACCTTCATTATGTAAAACTCTCTTACCTTGAAACGATCATTTAAATACCTACGGAAACTATCAAATTTAATATTGAAAAATTTTCTATAACTCGTTCTTAGAAATGAGGTGGATTCTTGCAATAAAGATTACAGCTGGCTGTGAATACATATAACATAAAATGGTTTTATTACTGTATCTATTGCTATTCTAATTTTTAATCTTAAATATTTAAGGTATCGACCACGAAAACAAGAACTGAGGGATGTTTTTCTATATTTTTAAAAAATATTTATTTTAAGAATCGCCTGCTCGATTTCCACAGAGATCAGTGGGAGAAGAAAACGATAAATTTCAATTAAATGATATTCTATAAACTCTGTATTCATAAACTATGTAACATTTGTGTGGTGTATTAAATTCTTTGGAAAATAGCCATTAAATTAACCAGTATCTTTTTTTAAATACTGCAAGATATTAAATAGGAAGGGTGTTTTGAAAACAAATCTCAATCTCTCGAAAATTCTCCTGTCTTTATATGATCTAAAGCACCTGTAAAATTCTTTGTTGCATGATATCAAAAACGACCAAGATATCGTGCCGTGCGATTGAAGCCATCATTTGAGTGAGCAAACCTCAAGTGGGCATTTAGGTATCGAATTCTATGGCGCGGATGCAAAAACAACAATCGGCTAGTTAATTTTTGTTCTTATGCTATATTTTAATTTTGGTATTTTTAAGGTATACTGTGGCCTTACACAGTAGATGGAGAATCGAATATGTTAAAATATGTTGATAGCTTCTTCTACCTGGGTAGCACATTAACAACAAATGTAGGTACAGAAGAATATGTCAACTACGGACTACACAGAGACAGAGCCGCTTTTGGTGAATTAAGCGCAATATGGAAAAGTGACCAAATAACTAGGAAAAGTAAGCTTAAAATATTCAAAGCATGTGTAATGTTAACATTTCTTCATGGCAGTGCAACTTGGCTGACTACAAATAACATTAAACAAAAGGTCCAAGTATTCGCGAATAAGTGCCAAAGAATCATATGTAGAATATTCTGGCCCAACACCAGCTGTAATAGGGATTTCTGGCGGTTAACAAGCGAAGTACCGGTAATGAGCCAAATAAAGGGTAGAAAATGGAGGTGGATAGACTACACTCTGAGAAAACCACTAAAAACATAACACTTAGAACGTGGCCTTAGAACGTAACTCTCAACGTAGAGGAAGGCAAAGTTAGGAAAAGAACAAGTTGTTGGAGAACGAATAAGTTCAATGGAATAGGCAAGTGGATGCCCTGTGCTCCCACGAGGTTAATACGAAAAGAAAAAAAAACTATGATCTTGCAGTTGCCAATAGAATCAGGAGATAAGTATCCGTTAAGAAGTATTAATTAAATAGTTCTTGCTATTTTGTCTGATCTTAAAACTCAAAAAATAAATAAAACAAGTAATGTATCAAAAGTAAGGCGATGCAATCGACTTAGTAATACCCTATACCTCAAAAACTCAATTGACAGTTACACAAACCTCCACTTCAACTCATTTCAGGAACATTAAGCCAACAGAACAGAACTACCTTGTACCAAATTTCAGTTTTCAAACTTTATTAATTCCGATTTCAAATTTGAAAATTCTATCTTAATTAGCTCCGGAATTATACTCGTTTGCCTCCAATTAGATTTAAAGCTTCTAGATTCCGTATCCATGGCTCGATCCCCCCATTTTTAATCTCTCTAGTAATCTACCGTAGTAATATCATCAAAATAGTATCAATGTATTTTGTGTTAGCGTGTTAACGGATGAACGGTCATCGTTAAATCGACTGAGGAAGTGACGCTGTGCAAAAATATAAAGATTTTTCTATTCCTAGCTTGCTTCTTTTTGGTGGTTACAAACACCGTACCAAAGTTACTATACCCCTATACCTATTTTAGGTTTTGGGTATAAAAAGGAAAAATACTCTTTAGGAGATCGCAGGCAATTTTTTGTAGTCTTGTCAGCGAGAATATATTTCTGGCGGAATCCTTCCAAGCTTAACAAAATATCGCGGAATATCTCGTTAGAATTTTGACCAAAATACGGTGAATTAAATTAAACTTTTCAATTTTTAAAATTAGATGATTTTTATAAAGATGGGGATCATTAAATTTTATTACAGCTTATACATAAGATAGTCTTTGTCTATGTGTCAGAAATGTTTTCATTTCAAAGCTAATTCCCGTTATTAATAATTTACTGAAAATTTATGTATTCGTTTCTTAAAGAATTTTTTTTTTTTTTTGTAAATTTAACGATTGCCTTGTACCGTCCCTTGGTAGATAAAGATAAGTTTAAAAATATTTGTGGGGGAAAGATTGTTTAAAAGTAAGATTGTATTCGGACAACCTTTTCGGTACAAATCAATTGACCTGAGTTTAAAGTTAAATTTTTATTACTATATTAGTTTCGGAGATATGCTTGTGAGTACTTGGCTTCCAAATACATTTGCAATCTTACCCTTTCATTTGTAATTAGTAAACTCTTCTCACTGTATATATTTCATCAAGATAGCTTCATTATGAATAGAGGAGCGAACAGCACTGTTAAATAATTAACGCAGATCATGAATGTGAATCCATTTGAAACACACAACCAATAGTTCCACTGTATTTTTGTACATACAAATATTTATCTTTTTTAAAGCTTTGTACTCGGAGAGAAATATCTAATTGCAATAATTTTTCATATAATCGATAAACTGTATAATAGGCCGATAACGATTGCTTACAGTCATATAAAACCCTTTTCCGATTTTTTTTCTCAACTGTATTATTGTTCCATTTGTGTCTTTAGCTTAACGGAGTCTGCGATTTTAAACCCTACTTGATGTTAACGGAACTACTTAAAACGGAAATTAAATAATTAAAGGGACACTCTTGCTGTTACTTTCGGCATATATAACTCCTTGGCCTTGCTTAGTATTATGCATTACAATTGGCAATACTTCGAACTGTGGTCTTGGTCTAAATTATTAAAATACCTAATTAAAAACTTAGGATTAAAAATTTGCAACCCTAAACCTAGTCTGTTTGAGGAGCAAAGTCAGGATCTTTTTAAATCCATCTGGGTTTTCCCCCTATTTGAATTATACATAACAAAAAAGTTTTTCTGAACACTTGAAGCAAACCTCTTTTGGTAAAACTTTAATAATTTAACAGAATGTGCATAATTTATTCAGTTTTCATAATTTAAAATTAAAACTTTTTATTCTCAATAGAACTGTTCCCAATTGTAAACATTAAAATATTAAAGTATACAATTATTTATGTATTAATAACGGTTTATGTATTATATAAGTGTTATGTATTTTATCAAAAAATATTTAAAAGAAATAAAAAATAAAAAAAATTTGAATTGCAAATTTTTCTCCACTCATGCATTTAAAATCAAATCTTGATATTCCAAGACTACTCGTACTTGCTGAAAATTTTTATTGATTTTCACTTGAATTATTGTATAAAATAAAAAAATGCAAACTGTTGTATAATTTTCTTAAATAATTTTTTCTTATGCTATAAAATAAGAACTTTTACGCTTCGAAAGCAAAATATTAAAATTTTATTTTTAAGATTTGAGAAGTTTGTTGCCACAGAAAAATTCGAAAATGAAAGAACAGCAAAAATAAAACCAATTGGTATAGGCACGTTTCAAGTCGTTTTATGGAATCTCAATATTAAATCAATCTACGTATCAATCCATTGTTTAAATTTTGGGAATTTGAATTATAAGTGAAATCATAAATATTTTATTATTAATTTAAAAATATTTTCTGATTCTTCTTAAATTTAATATTTAAAAATTAAATCAAGTGTATTACAAAAAAATTTAGCTGACGATTTTTTAGGGTTTTCTTGATTACAATTTTTTATTACCTAAATTCTCTAAGTTAAATTTTGGCACCTTGTGAAATGAACCGGGAATATTTACCCTTTGCTTCTTCTGGAATTCACTTTTGGTAAATATTATGCAGATGTTGAGTTATACAAAGGCGAACCTAATAAAGAAGTTGACTAACTAAATTTGAAAACAAAATTTACCAAATTTTGGGAAAATTTGAGATAGCCCATCCTTATCTAACATAGACTTATAGCCACATAAAACCTAAAGTTTTATAGCAGCTCTTCGAATCCGCAACCTTAGAAAAGTCAAATTTTGTGCAAATGTTGGTCACTTAAAACTTAACTCTATTGAGAAAATTGAGACTCTAAATGAAGTTTATTGTAACTTTCGCAACCAGTTAGCCAAAATAGTTCAATTTCGAAAACAAAGATGTTTAGATCAGATTTAAAGGGAAAAATTTCTTTTAAGGTCGATTCCCACTATACCAACATCGTGACGACGACGTACTGTGTTTTAGATTCTTATATAACGCAACAAATGACGTCGGCTAGTATCGTCCTATACCGGACCGTTACCTATTTTAATTTTGTTGTCCGATGTCGTTGTCGGTGTAGTATGAATACATTTATATATTCATTAGAAATGCAAGTAATCAATTACAAAAAAGAAACAAAAAATCATGCTCGTATCACGTCCATGACGACAACGTGATTTTTGATGCAATAAAAATATGGTTATTTGATTTATATTAAAAAACAAGTTTGTACACAATTAAGAAAAACGATATAGAAAAACACGGTGTAGTCAGATTTTACTTTTTTGTCACATTGCGGTGTCCTTGCGTTCCTGTGCAGTGGAAATGGACCTTTATTCGATAGTGATAATATTCAAAAATATATCTACACACTTCTACTGAAATTTTTCTTTAAACCGTATCTTGTTCCCATATCGTGTGCAGTGTAAACAATGCCTTAGATTTTATTTTTTCATCTATTCTTTCAGATCATCTGTTTTTTTCCAAAGTAAGTATAAATAATTGTTTTTATAATATATACAAACCAAATATGGTTTTGAATTTTAATAGATATCAGACGAGTATTAAAGTATAATTTTAATTTGTTTTTGGTTTTCCATTTTATGAATAGGAAAAAAACAAAACACTTAACAAATCATTGGATGAAACGCTTCAGCAGGCAATATAATATAAAACCGAAGAAAATAAAATTATATATAATTATTTATTTCGTTCTAGTTAAATAATTACAATTTAGTTCCAGTTAAAAAAAAATATTAAAACTGAATTGAAAAACATGAAATAAAAATGGAAATGGCAGTAAAGTAGAAATAATATATAATTTTTGAAAGTTAATTTGAAAAAAAACAAGAAAGAGTGTAGTAGAGTAGACTATGCCAACTTCAGGAATACCCGTATGACCGTAATATAGACAATATATCATCCGGTTAATTACTTTTGGCTAAATTTTAAATACACAACTAATTAGGCTTTCAGTTATGAACAAAAGAAAATATAAGTTGAAAAGCCGCTTTTCGAACCTATTCCACTACACCGACTATATTTTATTCAGATGTTGGCCATTAAAGTTAACTGCTATTGACAAAATTTTAATCATCAAGCTTTATTATGTTTAGAGGAATCCTCATATAAAAGGGGAAATGATATGGCAGCTACTCGAACCCACAGTACTACCATCTCCTAAATGGGTTCTGTATCTACGTCCTCCTTTTCTGCGTCACAAACGTAATTGCAAATTTAGTAATACCCTTTTGACCTATAGTCATACGAGTATAAAAATTTCAAAAGAATTTAATAACATAAAATGTAATAAATAATAATTATCTTAAAATAAGTTTTATACTTCCATTTGTTTCGTTTGCCTGAGTAGAATTGTATTCTATAATTACTTTTCTTTTATTTTAAATTATATAATTATTTCTTTACAATGTATTTGATGAATTTTCCAATTATCGTACAAATTGTTCTTGAAACAAAAACTCAAAAATAAAATTAAAGCGAAAACCGAGGAAAAACTTTCTCTCTCCAAAAATAATATATTTTGTAAGGACTTCTTTTAGATCGCTTAGGCTTTTTTTTTGTAACTTTTTACTGTGCTGGAAAGTCTTTTTATTAAAAATATAAAAGGGGAAAGAAGGTATAAAGAGAAAAATCGAAAAGTTTCCGTTATTAAAAGAATATGGCCTCAAAAACAGTATATAAAGTATAAATTTCGTTATTGTTACTTGTTGTAATTAAAAGTTTTTGAATAAAATTTTACATCTTCTTAGGAAGGAGCGATTTTTTTGGGGTAAAAGCAATAAAAGTCATGAAAGTCATGAATGAATCCAAAGTTTTATAAAGTAAAGAAAATATATGTAATACATAAATTAATAACATTCATCATGCAATCCATGGCTTGAATTTTAGTTTGAGATATGATAGATGTTTAGTCAGTTACTTCTCATGTACTCATACTAAGAAATATAATAATCTATAATTAGTAATTGTTCATTAATTGAACTTTTCATTAACATTTTTTTTTTTTAAACCATCAGTTACTGAGACCATTATAGGTTAGGATTCTATTATTATATTATACCAATGCTATTTCTAATATTTATTTAATTATATTAAATTATTATTTATATTTAATCGTAAGAGGAAATTATAAAGAAAAAAAAACTTATGATCTGGGCAGGAATCGAACCCGTAATGCTTTGGTTTATAGCCTAATTAACCAGTAAGCCATCGAGTCCTCTTCAAGTTTCATAAAACTCTTTAACATTATTTTTTTTTGATATATGAATCATACTCATTCATAAACTTGAATGTTAGGATTAACCGTTACAATTGAACAAAAAAAATTGTTTTATTACTTAAAATTATATGCATCTTAATTATTTATTCGGAATTTATTCATCAACATTCAGAAAACAAAATGTTTAAACAGTTTAAAAATATTTTACTTTTTTTCTTCAATGTTTGACATTCAATGACATATTAAAATAATTTTTGACATCCGAAAATAAAACAGATAATTGACACTTATTTTTTGACTGTTCAGGGCTTCGGATTTTAAATCCATTAGTATAAATTTTTATCGAATGACAAGTAATGAAGAAGTTTACACGTCGTAGTTGGAATACTTCTTTTTGCAAAAATAAAAATTTCAGTGAAATTAAAAGGAAACTATTTGATTTTTTATTTACTTCATAATTTTAAGTTTATTTATTAATTTTAATGCTAATAATCAGAATGCTTAAAAAATTATTATAATATACTTTTATATTAACTTGCCTGTATCTATGGGTTTATTTTTCATTCTGTAAGTTAGTGATACATTAATATTAAAAATCTGACCATAAATTCACAATAATTGTATGGTGCAGTGGTTAGCGAAGTGGCTTCGGGTGTAATCAGATCTGATTTCAATTCTCGTTAAAATATAAAAACCTTTTTTTTTTTTACTATACACACAAATGTCTTATATAGAAATCTGAGGAAGAATGAGGAAACTAATATATTGAAAAACTATAATTATATGTATATATATATAGTTTGTTGTTGATGTTCTCCCGAAAAGCATTTCTTTTAACAATTCTAATAAATGATTAAATAAAAACATCTGCTTTATGAAAAAATTACTTGGAATTTTTTTTTTTTTTTTTTTTTTAAATTTAAGCAAAACAACTTTCTATTTTAGTTTATAAAAATAAACTATTATGTGGGCGTTGAGTGGGATTTGTTACAAAACTATGAATAAAATCAGATAAATTCAAATATATTATTAAGTAAATAAAATTTTGTACACTATTCAAAATGAAAGTTGATGTTCCATAAAAGGTATTTGTAACGAAATTTATATTTCAAAATTCAATATTGATATTGATATTTAACAATTTGTGTTTGAATTATCTTGATTTATTTTGGATATATTGCCGACAAATGTTAAATGGTTGAATTACTTTTTTTCAATACGATTTTGTTAAAAACTTATTTTGTTTACTAATTTCTATACATTAGTTTTAATTGTACTTCGAAAGCTTTATAAAACTTTCCATTTAAATCTCAATAAATCAGCTAAACTTCTTTTATAGTGTCTAGAATCTGTAGAAAACCTACATAAAACACTAACCAATTGTTATTTTCCAATTTTTATTTATAATCAAACGCTAGAGTATAAAAGTAATTCGCATATAGTTGGAATAGATACAGAAATTGTTTAATTTGAAAATGGGTGAAATCCTTCCTACCATTTCCGGACCGAGATTAAAAATGGGTAAAAATGGCATTTTGGAAGCTTCTGATCGAACCAATGGAAAACGAGATATGCTCGGAGATTAATAAAGAAAGAGCCTATAAATTTAGTACAAGAATGTTTCTTTCTGTTTCTCTTGTGTCCCTAAGGTTAGGAGTGACGGTTTCAGTACCTCACACACACCTTTCAAAACCTGACAATTATATCTTCGAAATTAATAAAGTTAGAAAATGAAAATTTAATACACTAAAAATATTAAAAAATATCGAAATTAAATAGTTAAACGGTTTAAGCATCTTTTGCCTACGGCCATTCGCTTTTATTCAATTTCGAAAGGCAAAATTTAATTAAATTCTGAGAAAGATACAAAGAGAAAAAAGACGTTGTATGTCAGCTATATTCGAACCTCCTGCGCTAAACTAACCAAATTTTGTTCCAACGTTGACAATAAAACTGAATATCTTAAAAAAAAAAAAATCAGATAGTCGGCGTTCTAATATAGACTTATGAATGCATTTTTTGCATACGTTATGTTGTTTCACATCATATACAGTGTAAACAACGCCTTAGGTATTATTATTTAATTTGTTCTTACCATTATCTGCTTCTTTTCATAGAATGAAGAAGCAGATAATGGATAATGTAAAATATAAAGAATTGAACTACAAATACAGCTTTGTACAGTTCGGCTATTTCAAAGGTTAAAAAAATTTTAACCAAAAAAAAAAAAAGATCTAGAATTGGGTATTCAGATGCTTTTCCACAAATTCTTTCACGCTTATTTAATGGATGAAAAATTATTTAAAAATTTGTGCAAAAGAAAAGAAACGTATTATTTGGATGAAGGTAAAATATAAAGAATGCAAATTTTAAACTTTTTCTGAAAAAAAAGTGATGATAACACGTACATAAAAAGGGTTGAAACCTGTACAATTGGTAAAAAAAACGAGTTGACTAAAAAGGATTAATTTAAAAAAAAAATGTTTTCACTTTTAATAGTGAATTGCTGTCATTAGATAAAATTTTTTTAATTAAATTTATTTTTGGATCAAATTTTCCATGGGTTGAAAGACTTAAAAACTAATTATAAATACAAATATTTCTGTTTTAGGTATCAAAAGTAGAATGACACCCTTGAGATGTGTTTACATTTATTGCTACAAAATTTATTGAAAATATTTTTTATTGTGTGTATCCGGGTACTCGTGTTATATGAAGGCCTGTCACTTTAGAAGTTTAAAGACTATAGAACAATTTCAGACAAAATTACTATTTTATTTATTCATGATAGATTAATTTATCTATAACTGAAAATCAATATATTTGTTATTACTTATTATAATCATTAGTAAGTTTATACATATTACATATATATTATATATATTTTAGGTTTAATCAAAATATTGTAATACTAAAGGTCAATTACGCTTTGTGTAATAAATAAAGTTATAAATTTCTTTTTAATTATATCCTTAGGCAAAAGTTCTAAATTTCAACAAAAACAAATTCATACGTCATTACTTGCTTTTATATGTAAAAGGAAATCGTTATAATTATTTAACATTATATTATTCTTATTCCATTTGCATGTACAATAAATTTATATTATTAATTTGAGATAAAATATTATACTCATATTTATAACTATAATTATATTTTAACTATAGTTTAAGTTTATGATTAATGATTCATTAGTTAATGATTCATACTTATGTAATATAAATACTTAGACATAACATTTGAAAGTCGCCTAAAAATATGCAAATAAGAAAAATCTCTTTTAAAGGTTTCAAAGAAAAATAACATTAATGAGCCAGGCCCAAAATGGCCTTTGTAGCCGAGGATCTTACTGATGTTATTACAATATATTGTATTAATATTAGATTAAAAATAAATAAATAAATAACATTAATGAAAAGAAAACAAAGCAAAAAATTCAAAAAAACTTTTTAAAAACTGAATCTCGGTGGAATCAACTGTTGCTATTCGGGTTCGATCTCCGCAAAAGTTAAAACTTTTATTTAAGTAAAATTAAGTCTTTTCACTATTTAACTTTGGGGATTTGGTTTGTGTCTAAGATTTTTGTTTTTAACACAGACTTTTATTAACAATGAATATTTTTGATATTACATATAGTGTTTTTTTAGTTTTACCGTTCGGTTTTTAATGTGTTCGGCTACTCTATCACTCTAATTCTACCTAGAGCCTCGCATGCTTGTCTACAGTGCTTTTCTGTGATTTGATTTGAAGTTTTGTTAGAGTGTATGTTGCAGAACAAATTAAATTTTACAGTTTTTAAATTTCACTGTTTGCTTTTGTTGATGATTTGAGAAAGAAATAAAATAACTTAAGAGTATTTAAAATTCCTTCAAGATTCTATTGATTTTGTCGAAAATAATGCACTTCTTCACATTACCGTTATCTGTCATTTCAGATAAATATATCACTTTTACTAGTGACTCTACTGATGACTTACTTTTAATCAACCTTAAGTCTGTCCTAATTCAGAATCTTGCATATTACAATAAATATTCTGGATAGTATAAATATTCTGTGTTCCAATGAGATCTTTAATTCACTTTAATGATAAAGAAACAGGAGATATTATGTTCCCTTGGGGCTTTTGAATCACTTCAAGGACAAGGAGACAAAAGTCTCAATGGAATTTTAACATTTTTTTTGAACTTTTATCCTTGTAGGGTTGAGTCGTTAGACACGTACTCTTTTAAAATCATGTGCTTCAAATTCATATTTTTACATTTGCTCATCTAAAGGTTAAAATTTTACTACTAGTAATTTTCATTTGTATTTCATTTAATTTTATGTTTCTTCGAATACACTTCCCACTGTTGAAAAAATATATTATTAAAATTTTGAATTTTCATAAATTTTCAATTCCATTTAATCCCTCAAAAAAAATGTTCTTAGCAACGAAATCTCCTTGGTTACACAAATATGTATATGTGAATTCATTGTAATCCTAAAGAATAAAGAATTTATCTCCATAATAAACCCTTAAGAAAATTCATAGAAATCTTCAGTACATATACAATACAATATAATAAACGCAATATATATAGTTAAACATCTAATTAGAAGAAAATTTACATACATCTTAAATGCGAAATAATAAACTAAACCAACATTTAAGTCTCTTATAAGGTTTTGTTTTCCCCACCCTTGTACATTTTTCTTCTTACTCTGTATTTAATGTTAACAATTCCAACACATCCCTGAAAATAAATAACATTTAAACCACATTGTATAATGATCTCAATCCATCACTACACAGTGTTGTTGAATTTCCTTATATGTTTAAAGGCGAAGCAACCGATGATGACATAAAATATTGAAACATTAATTTTATTTCACAATCATTAACAGTTTTCACTACACAAACATGTATAATAAATACGCGACGTAACTGTAAATTAAATAGAATTGTTATTTAAGTGTTGCCTGAAATGTCAAAAACAGAAAATACCGCATACAGTGTTTTCACTGATATTTCTTGGCACCAAATCTTTTCTCATAATATAGAAATTGGAATTGCTATTTTTTGTAGATGTCGATGTGGAGTGAAAAGAATGAATGGGTGAAAAATCTTTTCTGATTCTATTCATGTATACCAAAGGTTTTGTAATATATGCATTCATGCATACACATAAACACAGTTTGATGTGCATATTTATCATTTTAAATAAAATATTTTTATGAAAATTTTGCATTTTTTAAGGAAAAACCTCCACTTAATTCTTCACAAAAAAAAAAAAAATTCGCAATGTGTATATTAATCATAGATTTTCCACACATGAACGATTCTGCATTCAGAACATCAAAGAATGAAATGAAAATGAAAGAGAAGGAAAATAAAATATGAAATGAAGTTTTTTTTTTTATTTAACATTTTGCATGTAGCGTTGTGTTTAGTTGATTTATAAAGGATCCGTTGCGGGATATTATTTTTATATAAGTTATTGTGCTCTTTTTTTTTTTTTAATGTTAAATAGATTGTAAAGTGTTGATGTCTTCTTCTATTTGTACAGCACTGTTGTTTCTATACCATCTTCGTTTCATGGTTTGTTTTTCATTTCTGTCCCAAGTAAGAGAATGAAAAAATTGACGTGCATTGTATAATAAAAGAGCTTTGGATGTTTTATATTTTCTTATTGTTTGGTCTTGTCTTTTTTTTTTGGAAACAGATTTTTTTCTCATTAATGTGTGGTTGAACGGATGACAGATTTTTTAAAAAAATTTTAAAATATGTTCAAAAAAAAAAAAAGAGAGACAAAGATAAAAAAAAAAAAAAATAAAAATTTTTTACGTGTCTTTTTACGATAAGCAGAAAACATTATTTTTAGATGTCTGTATTTTTATCTATATTGTTATTTTCATGTCTTTCGACTGGAAAGGAATTGGGTTTAAAAATGATTTAGAATTTTGATTCCATTTGTTTCATACTAGAAATTTTTTTTTTTTTTTATTTCAATTTCTTGATTCATCTTAAATAAATCTTCTTCCATTCCATGTTTCTGTTTTGCTGAAAACGCAGTAATGAACATTTTTAACTTTGACATTTACATTAAGATTTGGATTTATCTTTTTATTTTCCATTTGGATTTTTCATTCTTTGATTAGAAAAACAAAATTTTTCTCATTTTTCCAGAATAATAATTTTTTAGACCTTAAATTTTCTTAAGAATTATTACATTTCAAAAAAAAATTTTCTTAATTTTCTATTTTCCTTTTGGCGTTCTCTTACTTTAAAGGGCTTTATAAAATAATTTAATTTTCAAAAATAAAAATCTTCTTCTTTTCATTGTTTTTATTGTCTTTATGTTTATTTATCTTCACTAGATTAGAATGATTTTATATTTTTGCAATTTTAATCTGATTAATTCAATGATTTATTCTGCTTTTGTTTCTTTGAATTATTTTTCAAAAAATTTTGGAAAAATGCAAAATATTGATCTCTTTTATACGCTCATCTTGTCTGTTCATTCAGCCGCTAATCTGTATGTGCGTCGAAAGCTTCGATTGGCTGTCTCTAATTGAATTGTGTTAATCTTTTTTAAAGAAAACTTTAGTTAGGATACCTTGATCCGACAGTGGAAAAATTATAGCGTGTCCATCAAAATTGAAACTCAAATTCTGTTCATATATTTTTATTTCAAAAATTTTCTACTACTTTATTATCTTTTACTAATCAATCTGACCAATGGCATAGTGGTAATGAAACCACCTTTCATACGGAATGACTTGGGTTCAAACCCCGGTCAAATCATATCTAATAAAAAAAATATCGTAAAATTATATAATTATACCGTAAAAGTTTATATCGTAATATAAAAAAAGATTTAATAAAAATATATAAATAACCCACGATAATAGATGGTGCAGAACACACATTTGTGTATTCATAATCTTATTCGATAGCCGAGTAATCAACGGTCGCCTAGTCGAAATAGACTTAATGAATGCCCTATAGTCCTTGAAGGAGGGTGAAAAAGGAAAAAAAAATCCATGTCAGATGACCAACTTTGTGAAATGGAATTTGCCAAATACTATATGAAATGATGTGAAAAACTATTGCTTTAGCTGTAGCATAAAAAGTCATGTATTTAGCTTTAAGAGATTGTCAAGTGAACATCGTAGACGGTAGTTTAAGAATATATATATATAATATTCGGTCTATCATATTGCCTCTTTGTTTTCAAATTAATGTGCATATTGTGTGCTACAGACGAATTAATAATCTAAAAATTACTATCTTTGCTTTAATCTTATAGAACTATGCCGAAAGAAAAGGAAGTGAAAATAAAATTTTAAATAATGAATCGCAATATCTTTTGAATTTATATTATTTTTTAAATATATGCACTTAGTTACACACAGTGTCAACCTATAAAAAAAATAAGCTTTTTTCATAAGTTAAGCACTTAGCGATTTTTATAAATTTGAGAAAAGAAATTTACACGACAACGTTTGACTTATAAAACTTATTAACTCTTTGATCAGCAAACAGATTAACACATTTCCAAATTTAATCAATCTTCCATAGTAGGTTTTGTAAAAGTTTACCTAAAGAGGAAGAGTGTTGTAGAGTAAATTGTGCCAACTCTGGGATACCCTTATGACCGTAATATAGATTTGGCAAAATTTTAAATACACAAATTATTAGGCTTACAGTTATGAATAAAAGAAAATATAAGTTGAAATTTTGCAATTAGAACCTTTTCCCATTACACCGACTATATTTTATTCAGACTTTATAATGCTTATATAAAATATGACGTTGCACGGCAAAATTTCCGAATCAATTGCAGTAGACCAATCAAATTTTGCACAAACTTAAGCAGTAAAATTAAACAATTTTTGACAAAATTTCAAAAACCCAGCTTTATTAGTTATAGAGTAATACTCGTATTAAAAGAAGTTGTATGGCAGATACTCGAACTTGTGGAGCAAAACGGCTGGATTTAAATAGCAACTTTTTTAACATTCTTTTTCAACATTTTTAATTTAACATTTGGTTTTTAAACATTTCGACCCTCCCATAAATTACGTTTTATTGAGACAGAAGTACCATGGAAATTTTTATTTTTTTTTATTGGACTTTTTCCATGTTACCTCGGACTTCTGACATGTTACCGAAAATTTTTTAATTCAATAGAGCGGTAAGAAGAACGTCTTCTAGAATAGATTTATTATAATTTGATTGAAAAAATATCCTAAATTATCTTTCCGAATTTATAAAAAATTTGGTCAAATAAGTCTTGGTGTTCCCACATTATAATTATTTTGTTCACTATTAAATTTTGTACCCCCTCTGTATTGTACCGATTTATAAATAATTACTCATTTATAATATAACTCGTTTCAGTTTAAAACATAACAGCATCCCAATAAACAGTTACCCAACAAACCATAATTATATACACATACAAAACACAAAAACTATATGTTTAGCATTTAAATACTATGTACAAGTATTCCAAATAATGAAGCGCAACAATAATAACAGCAAAAAAAAAAAATGAAAAAGAGATAAATGAGGTGAAAGTTATATCTCATGAGTCGTATGAGTCAAGATAAAAGCTTAATAAAATTCATTGTTAATGTAATCAACTAAAAACCTGTTTTCACTATTGGTATACAATTTATATTTTAAAAAAGAAAGTTTCTCTCTTAAGTTTTAAAAAATAAAAAGAAGATGTGGGTTGCATTTGGATGTTAAATTAAGTTGAATAAATTTATTATAATATATTAAAGAAATAAAAAACGAGTAGAAATACAATACTCGATTATATTAATAATATATTAAATATTCAAAAATGGCAGCCAAGTCAAGATATGAGCTTAATAAATTACTTAGCTTAAGTGGTTAATCGAGTACTAGCACTGAAGCAGTCTGCATGTCGTAGACGAAATACTGGTATTTGTAAAAATAAATAATTTTAGTCAAATTAAAAGGAAATTTTTGTTTTTTATTTCTTTCCAATAAATTTCACTCAAACACCCAATATATTAATTATTATACATTTCATAATATTCATAATATATTATTTTTGATGGTAATCTTCTTTTGGAAGAATAAAAAAATGGAATAGGAAACAAAATAATTTATTAAAGAAAGGTAACTGATTTGAATATTATGGATGACCTCCGAATCCCTAACATATTATATGAATGTTGTATCAAAAAATACTTGCCATTATAGTTACATTTGACATATTTTAACATAAAATTTGGGATTATACTTTTTTTTTTTTTTTGCTGGCACCTCTACGTGCCAACTGTTCACTATGATAGGCTTAACAGCCTGACTATGCATGTCGGAACAGGGTAGATATAGAACGGGGCCTCTCGCATGAAAGGTCGGCACTCTAACCACTGTGCCATCCAGCCGTAATATAATTTATAATATAATATAGTTAGAGTGTAGAGTTATGGTGTTTCTTATTTCATTATAAGACAAATATCTGATTGAAACTCAGTGGATAGAGTGTGCGGTTTTCCAATCGAAAAGTCACCAGTTCATATCCTGGTCAGATCACATTTATAATAAAAAATATAATTTATAATTGATATTGTAATAGTTTATATCATAATATAAAATAATTTTAACCGCCACACCTGAAAAGGAAAAGCAGATTCACTCACTTATCACAGTGTATGTTGTAGGGAACTGTATATAAGTAAATAAATAAGGCGAATGTGATTTTATGATTTGAGAATCAAGCTATGAGTGAGAATCTCTCCTTCGTACTTGTCCATAATAATAAAATTATGTAAATTAATTTAATTAATATGATAAAGTCAAAAGAAATTATACTTTAAAATCCGATTGTTAATTGTAGTTATTCTAATGTGAATACATGTACATATATATTGAATACATATAAATACATATATATCTTTCTATTCAAAACAGAAATTAAATCTTAAAAATTAAAAGAAAATAAGATTAATGACCAATGCATGAAACCGTTGATAAACAATGAATGAAAGAAGTCTTAAGAATATTAAAAAACAATAATAATAAAAAACGTGAAAGCAATAATCAATTGGATATTTGGGCATCAAAGAGAGTTTTTTTTATGTTGTTATGTTTATATTCTTTAATTACAAATGAAGAATGAAACTTTCTTTTTTTTTTGCTTATCACGTTTCCATCGTATTTAAAAAGTAAAGAAATTTTTCAATTCGATTCAACTTGGCTCAATTTGATTCGCCTGTGTTATATTTTGTCATAGAGATAAATGAGCAGCTTTTTACAACAAAAATTATATTACTCAAATTCAAAATAAAAAAATCGGCCAATAACCCCAAAAATGTGTGCGGAAATGTTTGAGCAAATGCTTTGCTATATAACTATCTCTGATATAAATTTACCAATTTTAGAGGTTAGGTGAAACATTTGAGTGGAATCTTATTCGAATTTATTGTTTTCCAACTAAGGGAAAACCGTTATTCTACTTTGTCATTTTTCACTCATTTTTTCACACTTCAAATTTTGTATACGTGATGCTCCTTGAGAATTGAGTTGACACTATTAACAGTTTTGGATTTTGTTAACCCATGTCGGGCCGACGGGTGGTCAAAAAAAATTTTGGGTCCAAATTTTGTCCGATTTTGCGCAATATTGCTTTGGCTAAAAAGAAAGCCCCAAAAAAATTGAGTTCGGTTAACCCATTGCGGCCTAAGAGCTTTTTATAGGTTTTTTCTCATTACTTTACTCTAAAATAGAAACGGTTTGGCCGATTTTCTTAAAATTTTGTACACGTGTTCCCCTTTGAGAATTGAGTTGACACTATTAACAGTTTTGGATTTTGTTAACCCATGTCGGGCCGACGGGTGGTCAAAAAAAATTTTGTTCCAAATTTTGTCCGATCTTACGAAATTCTGCTTTGGCTTAAAAGAAAGCCCCAAAAAAATTTTTGTTGAGTTTCATTAACCCATTCGGCCCAACAGCTTTTTATAGGTTTTTTCAATACTTTACTGTAAATTCGAAACGGTTTGACCAATTGACTTCAAATTTTGTATACGTGATGCATCTTGAGAATTGAGTTGACACTATTAACAGTTTTGGAATTTGTTAACCCATGTCGGGCCGATGGTTGGTCAAAAAAAATTTTTGGCCCAAATTTTGTCCGATTTTATGAAATTTTGCTTTGGCTAAAAAAAAAGCGCACAAAAAGATTTTATTGAGTTGCATTAACCCTTTTGGACCCAACAGCTTTTAATAGGTTTTTTCAATACTTAACTCTAAATTAAAAACGGTTTAACCGATTTTCTTCAAATTTTGTATATGTGTTCCGTTTTGAGAATGAAATTTACTCTTTTAACAGACTTGCAATTGGTTAACCCATGCCAGCCCGACGGTTGACAAAAAAAAAAATGTGGAAGCAAATTACGTCCAATTTTGCGCAATACTGCTTTGCCCGAAGAGAAAGTGTAGTTCCGTTAACCCAATGGGGCACAGTGGCTTTTAATAGATATTTGCGTTACTTAACTCTAAATTAGAAACGATTTGACCGGTTGACTTGAAAATGGAGTTGAGTCTGTTAACAGTCGGTCCTACGATTGGTCAAAAAAAATTTTTTGGAAGTAAATTACTTCAAATTTTGAAAAGTAGTTTGTACTGCTTTGAATAACAGAAAGAGTCAAAAATTACTAGAATAATCCTAGAAAAATCGTTTTAAAAAGATTGCTTTCATACATTTTAAAATTTACATGTGTAAACCGTGTGTAATTTTTGTGTTAACTTTTTGCAGTAACATCAACTTAAATTGAACCTCCATTGAGAGGCGCAGCAACGCGCACCGGGTATTAGCTAGTAATTCATAAAATTTTAGACATTATTCATCGATATGCTGATTTAGTTTTCATTTACAGCATTGCATTTTTGTAATGAAAGCAACAAACTGTATATTGTTGTGCTATAAAAATATAAAGTTACAGTTTTTATTTAAAAACATTATTTTAAAAAAAAGCAATAAAATAATAGTTCTATTTTGTAATAAAAAATTGTAATATATGAGGACAAAATATTCTAAGAAAATATAAAAATTTTTTTATTAGATGATCCATTAATGGAAAAAATGTGTATAGTGAAAGTATTTTAAAATTGTATTTATTTCTGAAAATTTAAAAAACTATACAGTTTTATATAATGTAGTTTTCATTACATAGTACTAAGTAAAGTATATTATTATATACTAAATACATAGATAAGCTATATATAAAAGTATTATAATACCATTTAGTATTGTAAGCATATTTCACTAAAATATTCAAAAATAATTTACTAACTCATTAACTATGTCGATTTGGCTATCCATCTATTAGCCAGTTCACATTTTTAAATAAGCTCACACTTAATTTGAGATCTAGGGATCAAATGTAATAAAGAAATCACTTTATTATACACTTGGTTATAATTTAAAAATTTGAAGTACATTTTTTGTTAGTGTATGAAACCATTTTTATGTTTGTTCATTCGAGACTTAAAATGTTTTCATGTGTTAGTCTTTACTTATAAGTGCGTGCTTTTTTTTTTTTTTTTTTTTTTTTTTGCGAGGGAATGGAACGCCCGAAAGCCACCCATTGAAACTGTGCGGTATTTCGTTGGGTAGTGTGCGATTTTAACGCACCAAAACCATACCCTTTTTGAACCAAACTTTAGGAAGGAACCTGTGATACAAATGTACAGTTTGGTTACAGGGATGGGATATGAAAGGATTTTAGGATTGTCGGAGGATATTTGGGAATTTTGGATTATGCTGGATGGGGAAAATTTGGAGAAAGGAAAATGGAAGATGTTAATATTCTTCTTACCAACTTTAGGAAACACATTGGACGGAATGTGATTCCATAATTTTGACATGCGCATAACAAACGAATTTCCATAAGCCGTGTTTCGCCATCTTAACAATTCGACGCAGTAGGGATGAGCATCTGTTGCACTCCTTGTTTCACGTTGGAAAACTTTGAGTGGAGGCATTAATTGTTTTATTTCCTTAGAACAGGTGTTCGTCCCCACTAGGTAACTATAAAACAGGGTAAGTGACCAGACTGTGCGCTGATGGCTAAGTGGAGTGAGTGTTGAGGTAACACTGGGATCATTTATAAGACGAATAGCTCTGTACTGTTAGTTTTGCACCTTATCAAGATATCCCAGCGCTGATTGGGGTGCACCAGCCCAGATATGTGCATTATACTCCATTTTTGGTCTAATATATGTTTTATAGATATTGAGGAGATCTAATGGAGAGAAGTAAGTTTTCCACCGATACAAAAAACTCAAACACTTAGCTGCATCTTTAGCTATACCAAAAATGTGATTTGACCAAGTCAATTTCTGGTTTAACTCGATGCCCAAAATATCTAAATCTGTTGAGTGCTGCAAAGCTTCTCCCTGAAAAATCAAGTTGGGAATTGAAGTTGCTATTTTTCGCGAGATCAGACAGCATTGGGTTTTTTTCGTGTTGAATTGAACACGATTATTTTCACCCCATTTGTGAATTTTTGCTAAATCGTTATTTCGCTCACTGACAGTGAAATGTTTTGCTGTTGTATTAACCTGATGATTAATGTTACAGCGGCTATGAAATTCATAGGAAGCTACAAGGGTGCTGTCATCTGCGAAATTGTGAATTGGATTGGAAGTTAAAGATAGAAGATCATTAATGAATAATAAGAAGAGGGTGGGAGAAAGAACAGAACCTTGAGGGACACCAGCGTTTAGTTTAAATTTGTCAGATGATAAACCATCGACCAGAACTCGAATCGTACGATTCGAAAGGAAAGTATAATACTCTTTTTCAATACATGGCGTTCATATGACTTTCAATACGTGTTGTTGTTTTTTTTCTGCTAATTTATTACAGACTTTCTTTAAGCCTCCTTATACCATAGATACATTTTGAAACATATGACCATATTCTTGTTATTAGAATCGATCTTAAATGAATTCCACATACAATTTAAACATGAGATAGTACTAGGACATATAACATCTAGAAACGTCTTAGATTTTTATTATATACAATTCAATTAGTTTATATGGTAATTCTGCATCTGTGAGTTATATTATCCAATTAAATTTTTTTTTTATTTTGTATTTGCTTGTATTTTTTATTAAATATATATAATTATTAAAAATTGCTTATGTGATTAATTTAAACCCAGTGTCAAATGAAAGCTGAGTAAAGCCGAAAATCAGATGAAAGCTTTTTCACTTGCTCTGGGATTCGAAACCGGGTTTACCGCATGAAAATTCGGCACTCTACCCATTGTGCCACCCATCTGTCAAGTATATAGCCAAAAAAATTCATAATTAAATCAAATAAACGACAACACTTTTTTGAAATATGATTTTTCACAATATTGCGCACCGAAAGTCTGTAATTAAAAACTCATTAATTTCAAAGATTTAATCTGCTGGGATATTCTAGAAGGGATGTAAATAAAATTTGTATACTTCTTCATTAATTTTTTGTGAAATTTAATTACACAATAAATAATTATTTTTCATTTTTTTATTTATAGTAAAATCAAAAAAAAAAAATATCAAATTTCCAATTATACCAAATTTAAATAATAAAAAATTAATCTACCTTTAAAAATTATATTGGATACCTAATAAAAATTTTATTTTTACACAATTATATAATAAAAATTTTATAAACCAGAATATAAAATTTCTTATAAAAAAATTTTTGAAATTATTTTTGGGAAAAATACAATTTAATTAAAAATAACTGGTAAATATTATTTACATTTTTTCCATCCGCCATAAAAAAATTTTAAGTGGCACGTGAATCTCTTTAAACCGATGATAGCCTCGAATTTAAAAAAGTTGCCATGTAAAATATTAAAATATACATAAATATATAATAAATGTGTATACATTAGAGCTTTACATAATATAATTAAAAAATGTAGACAATTTAATTTTGAATAATTTTGGGTTATTTTGAGTTTTTGTGTAATTTTTGAATGGTTTTTGAAATAAACAAAAAGTTGAAAAACAACAACAATAACAACAATTTAATATTAACATAAAAATTTAAAATTTAAAAGGTTTTTCTCTTCTATAATAATTTCTAATTACAAGTTTACAACTTTTCCTACAACATAAAAATGTTTTAGGAATAACTAATTATTAATATACATTATACAGGTTGTCGCGCGTTAACTTTTACCTAGAGTAGGAGGTGATGGAGGATGTTGAAACAATAAAAAAAATCTATGGAAAGTGGGTTCTATCTTAAGCCCCGAAGGAGCTATGTAGCCTTAAAGTACTCTAAATTTTAAAATAATTTGAATTGAATTTATACCTACAGAATTAGAACTTAAAGTATTGGAAAAATTAAAATGAGATTTTGAAGCTTATTAAATAGTTTTTAGATTGTACTATAATTTTATTTTGTATAGACATTTTAGTAAGCACCTTGGAGTAAGCGTATATTAATTCATGAACTTTAAGGAAAATTAAGAAAAATTGATCAGTTTTTTCAGAAAAAAATTGGTTAAAACCTTCATAAAACAAAAATATGCACTATACTTCTAAAGATAATTTAAAGGTTATTAAGCCATCTGAAGAGACACCCTGTGTAAATACTTTGTCATAAAATAAAATCTCTAAGTCTTCCTAAAAAGTTTTTAAAAAAATTTTTTTGATATTAAAAACTAAAACAAAATAAAAAGTTTTAATGAGAAGGGTTTTAAAGGGACAGGAAAAGTTTTTGATGAAACAAACTTTGAAAACTTTAAACTAAAACGAAAAAAATTTGTTGTGTTTTTCTAAATAAATTATAAATAAATTATCATAATTACAGTTAATTTGTTATTTTAAGAAAATCAAAACGAATCTGAAAAATTCAGAAAAATATTTTTACAATTTCAAAAATAACTCAGAAATTTTGAAATTAGAAAAAGATAACATTTAAAAAAAATATTTTGGGAATGTGGCGTGTTATCGTCTAAAAATCAATTCAAGAGGTGTACCTAGTTGTGTAAGAATTGAAGATAGAACCCTCTTTTAGTAAGTTTTAAGTTCCTGCCTTAATTAATTTCGAAAATATGCATTTTAATTAAGGAAGGCATGTTACAACTATCCGAACCACCACCTCGAATTCATCTTGAATTTCATAAACATAAATGCAAAAATATGGTACACTCTTAGACCAAATTTAAAGCTTCTGATTTGTTTCACATAAATACTCGTTTTTCGATGGTTCATTTAGAAGCTTCCAGAATACAAACCGATGGTCTAATTTTTTCTAATTTTCAATCCCGACCTTTTTTCGACACAAACAACAACTGTATTGACAATTGACGAAGAGTGCTTTATTTTTTAAGTTATAGTTCGAGCAGACGGGCTGACTTAAGGTAGGATCGATTGACATCGTTAAATCGACTCAGTAGAATGTACTAATTAAGAAAATATTAAAATTTCCATAATTAATTTGTTTTTGCTGTTAGCAAACACCAGAAACAAAAGTTAATAAACCCCTCCCCCTATTTAAGGTATAGATTATAAAAATATAACATGCATATATTAATTTTTCCTGAATTACAAAACTTTGGAAGCACTGGTTATTAATTTTAATATTTAAAAATATAACATATATTATACTTTACCCGAAAAGGTAAATTACTATATTTTTATTACTATATATAAAGTTTACAACTATTTTTTCTATAATGTATATTTATTTATAATGAACAGAAGAATATTTTCATTTAAATATATTTTAGTAAAAGCATTAGTCACTAATAGCAACTAACAACTAATTAAATATAAATGAGTTAAATCTTAAGATATTTTTACATAATACATATTTACTACAATAAAGCAAAGCAAGGGTTCAATAAAATTTAATAACAATGAACCGCAAAATAAATAACTACAAATTTATAAAGGTTGAATTCTCCGTGTTCTGACAATTGAAGCGAATTTATTTTATGATTTCTTTTTTTAAAAAATAAAACTCATTTAGACACAGGAGTTTCTATAATAAAATCTGATTATTTTAGCGAGTTCATTTATTTAATTTTAAAAATATTTAATTTAAGTGTTTGTATAACTATTTTTTTTTTTGAATTAGATGAACCATCAATGCTGGTTATAATAATATTAGGTCTGCCAGTTGTATTTATTTTCTTTTTTTGTAATTTACCTGATATCTAATCTAATCTGAAAAACTTTAAAGTATTTTAAAGTTAAGCGTCATAGTCTAATATTTTCTTTCCGATCGAAGACATAGGGGTTAGGAAGTCAGGTTTTAAACAAAGTGTCTTGAGTTGAAACCCTAGTGCTTTCATATCTAATAAAAAAATATAATTTATAATATAAATTAAAATAATATTATTTCGAATAGTGCATTCATGTACAATATTATCCAATAAATAAATAAAATAAATATTTTCTACTGATTTAGTTTCTCTATATTTTTTTGAAACTTTATATTGTTTAATAGGTATAAAGCTGTACTATTTTTGTAAAATTAAGAGGTTTGTGTCTTCGGTTAGAACTAAATAATTTTTTTGATGAATTTTAGCAACAACAAATTTATTAGAACTTTAGGATATAATAAGCTATATGTTTATTTTAGCTGTCCATTTCAATAATATAAATATATTTTCTTCGTAAACTAAAACAGCTAGGTGGAACTGTATTTATTGAAATTCTGTATTTATTGAAATTGTGTATTTATTGAAATTGTGAAAACAGCTAGGACTGACCCGGCTTCAAATCCCAGTGAAAGTGAAAAAACGTTTCTGGTTTTCGACTCGACTTAGCTACCACTTACCATTGGATTCAAACTAATGGGTTAATCAATAATTATGTGTCTTTAAAAGAAAATATATTAATATTAATATTTTATGGTTTAACATGTGATGGTTATATTTAATTCAAAATTTTCTTCTTCTTCTATGGCGCTATAGTCTGTCGTCGAACCTTGGCCACCTTTCGGTTTCATAACAATAATTTTTACGGGATTTTTTTAAGGCTGTTAACCGTATACCAAACCCTCATCTTTGGGTTTGAAAAGTTACCTCAGAATTTGTTATATAATGCGTTGAAGTTCTCATAACCATGTTACGAGTTCAACTGCATTACATAGCATTTTTCTACTTCCTCAAACACCGATGTATGTGGCCGTTCAGGTTGCAACTATTCTTCCCTCCTCCTTTCTCAACCGGCATTGGAATCGGCTACGGCGAAGTTTAAATGCAAAATATAAATAAATAATTTAATTTGAATAATGTAACTCACAGATATAAAATACCATGTAACTTAAATACAAAATATTACAATATAAACAAAAAATCTGTTACAAAAATAAACCTGGCAAACCCATTGCTATACTAATTGGATATAATATTACATTAGAGATGTTTTGAATCAATTTATTTATTTTTTTATAATCAACCCTATATGTTTTTAAAATATTTAATATTTATTTTCAATTTTATGGATTCTTCAATATTTTTATGTACTTATTAATAATTTAGGAATATTATAGAGCAGAATTTAATTTTTTTCTTTTTAAATTATTAATAAACTTTTTATTATTCATAATAATTTTATTATTAAAAAATTTGATTTAGCTTTATTTTTGTATGCTTTATTTTTATTTTCTGTAATTTCCATGGAAAATATAATAGAAAATTTAATAATTTATGTAAAAACATTGAAAACAATATTTATATAATAAAAACAGAGTTAATTTAATTTTTCATGTTCAATTCTAATTAAAGGTAGAAGTTCAAGTCTGCGGTAGAAAATAATAAATTTTTCACTCATGCAATGCCAACGTATCAAATAATTCGCTACAACAGAGTAGCCAACAAAAGTTGGTTGGCCGTGGTAACAACTTGATTGTATACTGTAAAAATTGGTATTAATTGGAACTCAGATTTGAAAAACAGTATGAACTCTTCGTTACTACTACGACGCTTGTGGCTTTTTTTCTATTTCGTCCAACTTCATTCATTACAGTGTCATGTTAAGAACAACTTTGTTCAGTTATTGTGAGTCGTATTATATTTTATTTATTTATTTATAAGCAATTCCCTACGACATACAATGAGTTAAGAGAGTGATTCTACCTTACATTTTCAAGTGTGGCAGCTGTATTGGTCATTGATCAGTTATTGTGAGTCGTATTATATTTTATTTATTTATTTATAAGCAATTCTCTACGACACACAATGAGTTAAGAGAGTGATTCTACCTTACATTTTCAAATGTGGCAGCTGTATTGGTCGGTATTGGTTTATATCGTGATATTTAAGTTTAATATTGGAAAGGCATCGTCCTAACCACTACGCCACCGGTCGAATTCGTATTATATAAAACTTGGTTTGTGTTGGTTATTATGTGATTTAAATGGTAACTATAGCAATTATGTTAAATTTGAATATTTTTATTCTGATACTAAATATCCATAAATTCAATTTACATTTATTGAAACTTAGGCATTATATTTTTGATTTACTGAATTTTTATTTATTTTCTTTTAATAATTTCTGTATTATTTTGTGCATGTAATTTAATTTTAATATATAATAAATAATAAATGTTACGACTTACGATATATACTATGGAAGTTATTATATCCATAGGGAATATAAATAATTATGGTATTTAAAAAAATGTATATTAAAGTATGGAAATTCAAATATATAAAAATATTATTTACCTTCGTACCAAAAGTACCACAAAGTGGCACCATTATTTTTAAAGACTATTTACTGGTGTTAGATTAAGAGTCGAATTTTTTTAATTTTTCTTGCTTTATTTAGGTTTTACTAAACAAATGTATAATTATTTTTTTTTTAAATTATATGAGTCCGTCTTTTGGGATGCGAGAAACACGGCCTTTTTTTTTTTTAGGTTTTTAAGAAACTTATAAAAGCGATAGGGAACTTTGTTTTATGGTTATTTTGATTAAAGTACCTCAAACAACGTTATACACATTCAATTTTGATAAAATTAAGGAACGATATTTTAAACTAGCTGTTGGCCCGGCACAGAATGACGGAATGTCAATTGAAAGAAAAACTTTTTCTAATAAGAATTATATCTAATTTCATTATATACATGTACATATATTGTATATTAATAATATTTTCTTAAATAAAGTCGAAAATGTTAAATTTTGTAATACGTAGATTATATTTCGACTCTAGTAATTGATACACAAAAAAAATAACTTATATAACTTCTTGTTGTTTCTTAAAAATTTGAAGATGAATAATAAGTTATGTAGTCTACCTTTTGTATGTTTTAAATTTGATAAAATTTCGGGGTCGTTAGTTCAAATCCCTTCTTGGTGAATTTTTTTTTTTAATTTCAATTAATTTTTTAATTCAATTACGTACTTGTTTAAATTTTAAATTTTTAAATTTAAATTCGATAAAATTGTTTGTTAAAAGATTTGAAATTTTTTTATAGGTTTATTTTGTTTCAATAATGATCTATTTCTCCATCTATTAACTTTATGTAGACATATTTTTAAAATGTTGCTAAGCTCTGTATATTGCTTCATAACCTTTGTTTAGATTCAAATCGAAAAACTTGTATGTCGCCAACATTCTGCAATGTACCTACTCAACATGTTTAATTATGTACCTATTTTTATGGACATAAAATTGAATTATGAATTGAGTTTTGCATTATCAAATGCAAATTAATTTTTTGATTTTTTTTATTATACCTACCTAATTAAGTAAAAAAAATATATTTGCTTTGATTAATAAGGTGCAGTTCTTTGGCTTTATTTCAGGGATGAGATGAGGGAAGCTTTGAAATTGCTTTGAAACATTGCTTGCTTTATTTACTTTCCAAAGCAAAAAAGCAAGCAACGCAATAAAGCGTACATTTGGCCTTCGCAAGTTTTTAACTGAAACTAATGAAGACTTACTACTAGCATAGTCTTAGTTTTTAATACCAAAATGATTTACTATTTATTTAAAATTCCCAGAAAATCTTCTGTGATTTTTAAAACTGAAATCAATTTTTTCATAAACTAAAAAAATTTTTTTTTTGTTTATTTTTTTTTATTAAAAATTAATAAAATATTTTTTGGCCTGCTTACGATAATTTATGATATTTTATTTTCTAAAATAAAGCACATTCAACAAAACATTAATATTTTATTTTTTAATAATTGAACACATCCAACAAAACACATTTAATTGAATGCGTTTGTTACACCTCATTCTAGACAAATATATTTGAGAAATATTTTATTTTGTTCCGAAAAAAAATATAGTTCCGGAACTTTTTACTTCGTTTCATTCCGGAACCCTGGGCACGAGAACAAAAAAAAGGTTTACCACCAACGATTTTTGATCATGGCATGTAATAAAATATAAATTTAGTTTCAATGTTTAAAGTTTTGTGTTCACATATTTTGAAAATACAAAATTAATAAGAGTGTGCATGCAAAATAATATTATTATTATAATAAACTAAAATTTAATAAGCACAATTTTATTTTTATTGAAAATCAATAACATATTCAGGTACATATATAAGAAGAATTATATAATATTGTTCAAATCTTTACTACGGGTGTAAAATAATTAATTTAATTTGGTTTATGCTGGTTATATTGATACTTTCTCAATTTGCATTGAATATTGTTGTCGATTACGCGTTTGCGACAAATTGATATTTCTGTAGGTATTATAATGAAAAACGAAATTTTAAAGCGAGTGGCTCACTACCGTCAGTTATCAAGAAAATATTTTTTTTAATTTTAAATAATTTATACTATATAACACCAAAACTAGTTTGCTCTCGGTTTTTGCTGGTACCTCTACGTGTAAGATATATAATTATTAATTATTGATTATGCCATTAATTTTAACCCATTGGCGAATGGTAGCTGAGTCGAGTCTAAAAGCGGATAAATATTTTGCATTTTCACTGGAATTCGAACTGGGGCCTTAATTGATATAAATATCTTGCTGTGAGACAGTTATCAAATATTATGAAGGGAAAAGATAATACTCAGTGATTCGTAATTTCACGAAATAACCAAATTTGGCCATTAAAAGTACTGAATAGAGAAGTAAATCTTGGAAGAAAAAATGTTCTAATGTTAATAAACTATGATGAACAGTGTGTGCAAAGAAATGACCTTGAATATGCGAATTTTATAAATGACATTCTGACTTCGATTCATTTTCTTCTTTGTAATCCTGCTGGACGTAACAGGCCATTAATGATGCGCATTTAACTGGAGTCAGTTAAAATCCGCAAAAAGTCTTCCAAAGCAAGATATAGACAAACAGCATCAGTAACGGCAAGTAACACAAGTTAAAAAATCTTAAGCTATATAGTAGAAAACTAAGACGAGAGTAGCGCTATTGTAGAATTTTAACTTTTCAAACCGGTTATCGTTTGTTTGTTATTAGTAACATTGTCCTGAAAGTGGGAAAAATCAAGGCAACCCACATCGAATACCTTCAAAAAATTGTAGCAGTAGGATAACTAGCTGTATGTTCAAAATGTTTTCTATAGCAACACCAGAAGCTACCAAAGAGGGTATTAAACCAGAGTTTTTAGGTTAGTTAGGTCCCAAACATAGCTGAATGCTGAACACTTATCTGGGTGACGGAACCTCCAATTAACTTTGCCTTACTACCTTATTAAAATAAGCATGGAAGAGCCCACTAAAGCTCACGCCGTTTAAGCAAAAAGTATTTTAAACTGAAAATTATCTCTGGTTACTTTCCAAATAAAGGAAATAATCTCTATTCAAGCCTCTATTCAGGAACTTTCTACAAGAAACTAAACACTTTCATAATTACCTCCTTCTCCATCGATGATCTGACCATTGGTTATTCTTGAGGAAAGAAGCGTCGAATCTTTGTGGAAATGAAAGACATAGACCTCTGCTTATAATCAAATGCTCATGCTAAAAGTCATCAAATTAACTGTGCCATTAAAACTTTGAAAAAATAATTCTCCATTAATTTCTAAATATTATAGATGCCCTTTATAACAATCTCATCAAGCTTTATTTAAGCTTCGTTACGCCGTTATAAAAAGCATACACAATGCTTAAAAATCGTATTACTTATAAGTGCATATACTCTATATCTAAAACTCTTATTACCACGGTAAACATGAATGATAGCATTAATAACAGTGCTTCTAAATATAAGATTACGTCGATGATCTGGTCACCACAATTAGCGAAAAAAATGACAATGTTATTTCAGAAAGAATTTTAAAGTGTCTTAAGAAAGAAAATAGATCATATTCAGAAATCTAAATTACAATAATAAAGTTAAACCTGTTAAAATAGGTTTGGGAGGAAATTGAGGGCTATATTTCCAAATGATTTCCAGCCGCTACAGAACCATAATTCTCCTATACTTAAAAAACGCTGCAAAAAACTTATCTTCGATTTGCAGGGATAATGAAAATCTGCCTCACTGAATCAGTAAAAATGATTCTAAACCTCCTACCAGAACTGATTCTCAAAAATTTGAAGTAACAAAACATTAGGAGAGCTTATCGCAATACAACAATATTCATGCTCATTAATTCAAAGGAAAATTATTCGGCCACAGATTTCGATGCCTGTATTCGTTGCTGTTTTGTCAAGATAAATTGCGAATATATCGAACTTTCATATAAAGGTATTAAACAAAACACAGTTTGCTTGAATATAACTATTCAAGTATAAATATATTATTCATAGTTAACATTACAACCACATCTCAAAATTTTTATGAAAACTTATTTTCAAGGTAAAAAATCACCCCATCTAGTTTTAACAAAGTAACTTTAAATTTTTCAATAAAAACATATATGTACTTGTAAATTTTTAATAAATCAAAGCTGTCAAAAACAAAACACTTACAACAATATACGGTTCCCTGAAATAAAGTCATATGAAGAAAGTTAAATTTGAAATAAAGTCAAAAATCTAATTATTAGATTATATGAAAAATGGAAAAAAGGCATTAGGCTTTATTTCAAATTGCTAGTTCTTTTTAATGTGCAAACAATTTAATTGTTTTCAATTGTTCCAGAATATTTATGTACATTATGTATACGTGAAATTCTGAATTGGGATGGATTTTAGATTTGGAAAATCAGGATTGCCCCCTTTTCCAGAAATAGGTATGCCGAATTTTCATTCTCGTATGCATACGGTATTAAAAAATTGCTTTTTGACTTTATTTCATAATCCTATATTTCAGGAAACCAAATATTTTTACCATTGCCGCATATGAGCCTATACCTTTAATTTATTCTAAAAGGTAACAAAACATAAATCAACCGACGTGTTTTTGTTCTGTAAAATGCCCTTTTGTAAATGAAGGTTGAAAATAATTTTTTTATTTGCATATACGTTTTCAACTAAAGAAAGAGATAAAAATAAATTCATATATAATTTATTATTTTCCCTCTTATTTTAATTTTTTTTCAGATTTTTAAAAATACCTCGATCTTAAAAAAAAATTCCCAGGTGTAAAAAAATTTAGAACAAAGTGAACGATAAAATATTTTAGTATATTTCTAGAAGGTTTAAACAATTCACACATGGACACATGGGAGATTATGAAATCCAATAAATATTACACCCACAAGATATTGATATTTTGGAAAACACATTTAATAATTTAATATTGCATGATCTCTATTTATCAAAATTAAAATTCAAAAATCTTTTTACTAATACAACAATGCCTCCTCATATTAAATTAATAAATTGTATTGTGCAAACTGTAAAGTTGATAAATTATTGTGTTTCCTGTTTCTCACATTCTGAAAATTTGTCTTTTCCCGTATTCACATACCCATTACATTTTCAGTTCAAAACTTTTCCCTAGAATATTAACCACAGGTTTTTTTCAAAATAAAAAAATTAGAATAAATTTCAGTTTACACCAGAGCGAATGTAATCTAAAATGGACAATCAATAATAAAAACACTTATAAATATATCTGGTCAAATGAAAAATGTGAAAAATACTCAAATTTTGATAATTAACATTAAACCACTGATGCATGGAAAATATTTCAGTCATGAAATATTTCCTGAGGAATGAATATTTATAATACATATATTTAAAAATATATAAGTGCGATATTTTTTAAATAATAGTTCACAGTAAATAGTAAAATACTAAGTTTTGGATAAGGGGCCTCGGTGGGTTAGTGGATTACCATTTGGTTTACTAAAGTACAGGTAATGAAATATTTAAATGAAAAAAAATATTGAAAAATTATTTTTTTATACAAATCTCCTTGGTGACCAAATATAATTTAAAATATAAAAATATATAATCAGGCTAATCGTGAGTGTCAATTATCACAAGTAATTTATCACAATTTGTGATAATTTTCAAAAATTTTTATTAACCACATCTCCAGTGTCAAATGTATGAAAAATTTCATTTCTATTGTGAATTTAATTAAACGTCATGTGCGAATTTGGTATCGTGAATTTGCAAATATGTGATATTTAACTGTTTATTTTATCAAGAGGTAATTTGAATATGATATATAAATAATTTGTTGAAACAAAGTATTTTTAAAAGCAAATAGTAAGCAAAATATTATTAAATTAAAATTTAATTATTTCAATTTAGACTTTTGTTTAAAAAGTCAATTTTTTTAAAAAATTTCTTAAAGTTTGATAGGTACAGTGGGCGAAAGATCGCTGCAAGTTTTAAAATATTTGGCACATATCTTTGCCTTATATTTAGGCTTAGTTTATTTTCTATACTCTCCAATACATGTTGAAATACAGATTTGTTCAAACTGAAGTATTTAATAAACAGTTACCATACAGTTAACTGTTTAATTCCCAACATTAAGTGTTAGAATGATACATGACGTTATCCCCATAGCAAGCAACAACAAATTTTTGATATTTGTAGAAGTTTTTGGGAGTATCAAGTTTTTGTTTTACTTTTGAGTTAAAACTATGATATATTCTAACCCATGATGTTCATAATAAGGTGGTCAACCAAATGTGAACCAAATTATTAGAAATCTAGTAAAGTGTCCTCAAGATAAATACATTTTGCTCTAAGATATTAATAGACTTAAAATGACATTTAATGCAGCAATAGCAAAATAGACATCAATTCCACTTTCACGAGGATAGTTAGAAGAATTAAACATAGTCTCAAAACTCAACATTCCTTAAAATTTTGTTCTATTTGAAGCAAAAAATCAGTTTTTTAAAATTTGGTTCCAGAAAAAAAAAATTTGGTCCGATTAACGAATTTAATTAGAACAAAAAATAAAGTTCTTTTAAAAACGATTACGATTCAAAATTAATATAAGTTTCGCAGTCTAAGTAGCTTGGTTGCACTGATGTATCTAAAAAAACCCTAATCCCCGATTCTGTGCCAGTCATTAAAGTAGGGGAAAATATTAAGCAAAATCCCATAAAGTGGAAACGATGTTTTTGACTGCTTTTTGTTAGGGCGGTTCGAACTAAAAAAGCAAATTTGTTGAGGTGGGTGGTTGCAAGATGAATTTTTTCCATAGTTTTTGTTTTATTTAAGTTCTACTCAAAAATATTTGGTTCGGTGGAAAAACTATAGGCTAGTTTTTTAAATAATGACGACTGGGTTACAAAACGGTTTTCTTTTTTGTTTTTAAAGTTATAACCATTTCAAGAACGTGGATAATCATTTGTTATGTGTGACCTTCGATTAATGTGAATTTACCTAATAGTAGTAGATTTAGCTCAGATCCATTTTTAAAATATGATTCAAATATATGCATTAAAAACTTTATTGAATAAGTTTTTGACAGACACGCCTAGACGTAATTATATTGAATGTATTATTGATGTTTCCTACAAACAAAATCTGGGAGAGGCATTTTAATTTTTTGAAACTTATTTTTATTATTTAATATTCAAATTACAAAATTAATATTTTTTAAAGGCTTTTTTTTTCTTCTGACCAATTCAATTTGTATTCATAAAAAATATTTTTTTATCAGCCACAAGTTTTCAAACCTGATTCTACACATGTCCTGCATTTTAAATAGTTGAATAATTTAAATTTGATTTTCTGTTGCTTTAATAACAATCAAACGTTAAATGTGATTTTTAATAATTTTAATGAGTTTCTTTTCAGCCCGATTTATTTGTTATTGAAATTCAGTTGGCATCAATTAAGAAGTTCCTTTCTTGCACCTACATTTCATACTCATTTCATATTCAAGTCACTCATTTCATATTCAAGTCACTCAATACATTTGCGATATAACTACCGATTAACAATCTGTGGGTAATTACCTTAAAAAGCTTCCATTTTTTTTTGCTAAAATATAACATAAAAAAAAATGGCGCGTAAAACTTTATTCAACACAATATATTTTTATTTTACTTGTTGTATTTTAAGATATAAAAAAGCCAGTATGTATATATAGATATGATAGAAACGTTAAAGTCAACCTCTGGCCTTCTGGAATAATTGTAAAAAAGAAAAAAATGCCGTTATAAAGAAACGGATTCTGAATTTACATTTACCGTTACTCAAGATTTAATTCAAAAAAGAGATTTTAAAAGGTGTACAACATTTTTAATTCATATAACGTTTGAATGTAACATGAAGCAGTTATTCCGCTTCCTTTAAGGAGCAGTAAGCAACAATAGCAAGGATGAATCAACTAATACATAAAGAAAAAGGAATTCACCTACTCAAAAGGAAATGAGAATTCAAGTTTTTAAGATGCATTGATTTCTATTGAACCATCAAGTAAGGGGAGTTTGTTTTAAGTAATACAACCTAAAGGTTGGTTTTGGAACACTTATTATTTGGATTATTTGAATAACTCCTACAAACTATAGAAAATAAATCAGAACATTTTCTTAAGTAGTATATGAGGAGTATAGGACATTCACCAATTCTTTAAAACTATAGGCTTCAGTTTTTTTTAATCATTATATTCACTAAGCCGTTGATTACTCGACTGTAGCTTTTGAGATAAGATTTTGAGATAAGATTTTGAGATAAGATTTTGATATGAATTAGTAAATGCTAAATTATGTGCGCCATCTATTATCTTATACAAGAGTTATAATTATTTTTTTTAAAACCGAAAGTTCTGCGTTTTAACCTCTACGTTATTGGATTGGATATACAATAAAAACTGGCGATGGAATAAGAGAGTTGAACCAAATATTACCATTCCGGTAAGTCAGGTGTTAAGGGTATCAATGCCATCTGATATGATAGATGTTAAAAACTGAAATTTTAATATATTACAAGAGAAAAGATTTTTTCAGAAAGATAATCTCAACCTTTTCAGTGTTTCCATCTGGCGGATCTTATATAAGCATTAAATTTGAATAATTTAATTTTTTTAAAAAAGAAAGTAAAGAAACAATGGAGCCATAATTAAATGGCATACAAAAATAGAAAAATATCCTTGGGATTTTTAAATTATGTAATAGTTATTTATATTTTTAATATCACTGTTTATAAAGTCTTTGAAGCAAAGTTATCCAATACAAAAATAAAGAATGATTTACTTGGGTAAATTGATCCAAATTTCTTTGCTGCATTTTTCTTACAGCTCATTGGTGGGATAATATAAAGAATCAAGGAAAAGTTTTTAAATATTTAAATTATTTTGTTTTCTTAGTCAACAGTCTAGAGAACACAAACTGCTTCTATGCTGATACAGTATATCATAGGTAACTTGAAGGTGAAAAATTCAATTTGCATAATAAAATACAAAACCTTTTTTATTTTAATGAAAAATTATGATTGTAGCCAGATTTCTTCCGTATTCGAAACTTAATTTTCATTTCCATGTATTAAAAATAAATTGGAATAAGTCAGAAGGTGAGCTCAATCATAATAAATCATGCCGGAAGTTCAACAAAAAAGAATATAAAATAACGTTAGATGGGTGTGCTGTGTAAATTGATATGGTCTTCAAATCTAAATAAGAATAAAGTTTAACATGTAACGTATAGCAAATAAAGAAGTATGAATTTAAAATGGTTTTTTTAACCAATTATTAATAAAAAAATGTATAGCACATTGCGGTAAGTCTCTTTTTAAAGTCTTGAACCGCTATTAGACTAAGAGTACTTTAGAGTCTGGCACCACCAGATTAAAGTAAGAAATTTTTGGAAAAAGAAATAAGTATCGCAGAAAAATTAAAATATTTAACAGTCCTTACTTATGTATATAGTTAAAAGTTCTAATAAAGGATCAAACCTCTTACAAAGGAGGTAGGTTTACTTCTGATTACAAATCGATGACTTCCGGTTGTTATAGCATATTATTTAAAGCAATCTAATGAAAATAATCCTCACACCATGATAATAAAGTTTGCTATGGATTATCTTCTATTTCATCCTTAGCATCATATTTTCCTTTAATTATATTTATATTTAGGTCATTAAACCTTGCCGCTCTGTTAAGATTCAAGGAGCGAAAAGAACAAACAAAAGGAACAATATAAATTAAAGTGGTTGGCCATTATCCAAAGCACCTTTAAAGGTGAAACTTTATAAGGAGATGTAAATGTTAGTCATTTTGATTTAAAAAAAAAAGTTTTCTTATTTATTAAATTTTCAACACAAGCAATAACAGTTAAGTAAAAGATAAATATCCGATAAGAATTTTTTCGATTATTTCTTTACTTCTTAAATTTTCAGGCGATTCTATATAGAGTGTAACCACTTTATTTTGATTATCAGAAATCTAAAATATATACCACATTAACTTTTCACTTATAAAGTAAAATATAATCGTGAAAAAAGATTTATTAAAAATGCAAAATACTAAAAACAGTGATACACAATCAAGAATAAATATGTTTAAATAATGGTTATAAAAGAAAATCTGATAAAAAAAAAATAAATAGCAAATAAAAATGGAAACGATACAATCAAAGTTTTGGAGCACTTAAAATTGATTGCTTTCCATTTAAAATAAGTGATTATACAGAAATTATATGGAAACAATGCAGTAAACCGGCTGTTTTTATACATTTGATAATGTAACGTACTCTTAGTTATATTGTGAAGGTATATTTATTTTATATAAAATTTTAAAGCTTTAAGGTATCATTATCTTGTCATTCTGAAAATCACTGTATATTTACTAACAAGAGCCGTCTGGAAAATTTTAAAATGAAAAGGAAGAAACTATTTTTTGAGATATGAAAACACTTAATTTTAAATTGAACCCCACTCTAAAGTCGGTGAAAGTTAAATCTGATGAGTGTTAAACAATTCATAATGTTTAAATTTGTTGATTTTTACCATCGCTGCGGCGAATTTTATGAAGCGACGACACAATCTAATGAAAGTTTATTTGAATTGGTGTTGGACAAATCTTATTCTCACTGAAAAATTTAAATTTAAAGATGGAGTCTATTCAAATCACCAAGATTCATTTATTAAATTTAAATACCGTTATTTTGTGTTGGAAAAAGTATTTGCAAAACAATGTTTTTTTACTTAATGAAAAATGCAACAAAGACATTCTTTATCTGCTATACTTTGTCTACAATCTGGATTTTTTCTCTAGATTTACTGTTTTTTTTTCTATGTATGCCATCTGTCAGTTTTATTAAAATGTCATAACAAATAAATTAAAAATAGTAAAAAGTGATACAAAGTACGAAGAAAGGTAATGGAGAATATTATGGAATTTATGGATTCATCTGCATCTTCATTATCTACACTATGAGAAATTGAGTTACAGCAGAAATGAGTTAATATAGAGTTGCAGCAAATAATGTTTGCTAAAAAACCAATTTTAACAAGAGGATATGCATTTAATACATTTTGAAAATTTTATGGATTTGAAAAATATTTCAATTCATATCTGACCCTTTTTGAAAAGTGGCGCCTTTTTAATTGAAAAGTCTCGGGTTCAAATCTTGGTCAGATCATATCTAAGTAAAAAATATTATTTATAATTGATATTGTAATACGTCATTAACATAAAATAAATTTAACTGTCACACCTGAAATTGAAGGGTAGATTCGCTCACTTATCACATTGTGAGATTGTACGTAAATAAATAAACAAAAAAATAAATTTAAATTCATTTGAAGTTCTTGATCAAAAAAGTCAAAATTTATTCCAAAAAAATTAAATAAATAATATTTTGTGGTTGCAAAATTTTTTTTAATTTATTATATTTCAATTTTGGATAATTTTTGCAACACTTTTAATATTTAGTTAATAATTTTTTAAAATGTCCACAAAATTAAATGAATATTATAGGAAATGCCAAAATTTATTTCTTTACACACCAATGCAAACAAAAAAAATAGTAACTTTCGTTTAATTTTCAACTGAATCAAAACAAGCACTCTTAATCTCAAAATCCTATAATCGAAATCGACATTAGAGTAACCTATTTAATTTTGAATTGCGCACATCACTTTTACTAGTAGTACTTGCTTGTCTGGATTTAAATTCAAAATTGTATTTTTTCATAATATGTTCATTAATATTTATATAATATTAATCCCTACTCTATCGGACTGTCATATATATACAAGTACATGAAGCTAAATAATATTTAAATATCTTTCTCATTGTTTTCTACTACTTAGACGTTATTTGTTTTGAACGGATTTTAAAAAATTAAATATTTATATTTCATATAGCTGTATATTCGTGTTCTTGCTTATTATATCATTTTTCACAGTTGAATTGAAGTAATCAACAAAAAAATAAACATTAAAATATGATTATTTAAAATATATTTTAAAAATATTATACATTATTACATTATAAAAATATGTCTAGCATTTTATTTCAACACGTATCTATTTACAAAATAACTTGTATTTGTAGCTGTTTTAATATTAATAAAATAAAAATTAAAAACAAAATCAAGACACAGCAAAAAAAAAAATAACGGTAAATCCCCTAGGTATACAAATTTAAAACAATTTTCAATAGAATTAATACCCAACATTAAATCAATATAAAAGTATAGAAAATAACAATAGGTTTATACAAAAAAAATACTATAGAATTTCTGAATAGTTAGAATAAGCGGTTTATGATATGGATTTACTCGTATATATAAGAAGATTATAACATGAATCATAACGGATTTTTTTTGTAACATTTTTTGTGTAGACATTATATAAAAATGTTTGTATTTCTTATAAAGATTTTATACCTATTTATTTTTTTACTTATCTAAGACCTTACGACTCCTAAATGTTTGTAAAAGTTTGTAAATCGAAAGATTTTATAAAATACTTTATATAATATTTGGTAGGTGTACCTTTGTTGTGTGAGCACAAAGGCATTGAAAATATTTTTAATATATTTTATTACAAAAATTAACTTTTCAAGATTATACATCTATGTATATACTTATGTAGTATGTATAGCAAATTTTGTATTAATTATACATATTCCAAATTCGACGATTTAAAAATTCGTCCTTTAATATGTCAAATTATACAACTTGGGTTAGAGTACTATAATTTTTAATGTTTTAAATATTGAATGAAATAGTACTATAACAAAATTCAGATACAATAATAATAATAATAATAATAACCTTCTTAAAAAGATGAAGTAAAGTACCATAACAGAACAAATTTGCTTAAAACTTTTTCCTACACAACCCTACACAAAATTTTAACGATTAAATCCTAATTAAAAATTTAACACCAACTAAAAACCATTTTAACACGAAAATTTATATCGACTCTTCTTCAAATTTATTTTTATTCATTTTATATTTTAATAGTCAAATAATTTTTGTACACCTTGTATCTAATTTTAAGCATAGTTTACAAAAATTTTGAAAAATTTGTCTATATAATTTCACAATGCCTATTCAGGTGTTTACAAAATTATACGTCGTTTGAAAAAATGAATTTTGTGGCAACACTTTCTTCTGTAGCCTCACCCGTTACGAAGTTACAGATCACCAAAGTCCAGAAAAGAAAGTGGTTATCTTAAATAAATTTAATTGAATTTACAGTTACTCAAAACTCAATTTTTGCAAAATTTTTGATTCCTTATCACTTGTGAACGTTTTTAAAGCTTGAAATTTTTATAAGAGTTAATTTTTTTTTATTTTGTGTCACCCGTCCTTTAATTACAGCTCCTACTTTTAAGGATCTAAAATTGAAAATTCGCTATTCGCCATAAAATCCTATAACTCAAATATTTGTATCAAGTGTTAGCATAGGTTCTTTGACTTTTTAAAACTTCTTAGAAAATATTATAAATTAATTTTTCAATACATCTTTTACCCAAAACTGATTATGGAACCTTGTTTAATTCTGGAAATGTGCTTTTTCAAAACCCTTGTTTTTTTTATTGCTTACTTTTTTTTGCACTCTAAATATAATTTGAAATCAGTGAATTATATTTTGAAATTTATTTTATTTTTTCAGTTAATGAAAAAATTAAATGAACATTTTCTAATTAACCAAATTGATTTTCCATTAAGTGAAACACGATAATAATAAAATATGTATTGTAAAATGTTTTGGCAAATTTTCAACGGTCAGCAATTTTTCAAAAAAAAAACGTTATACTCTGTTTAACTTTTTTTCCAAATTAATTATTATTCAAAAAAGATACTTTCAATTTGCAAATGTAATTTTTATGTGAAACTTCGAAATCAGTATAAAATATGATAAAAAAAAGCTAATATATTCCAGCAATTAAATTAAATTCCATATAATGGTTTCAACTTCATTTAATTTTTTTGTTTAACTTTGATTTTGTGCTAGATTAGCATTTTTAATTGTTTTTCTTTGTTTTAATTTTAATTACATATGACTTACAAAACTTTTATAAATTCACAAATCCACTCAAATTAAATATTTGTTTTAAAAAAAAAATTTTAATTTGAAAATAGAGCAGCTGGCAATATTATAAATATATACATATGTATGTGTCAAGAATTAGATCATAATTTTAAGAAATATTTTCTAATCCGATTTCAAATTTAAAACATATCAGCTTATATGAAATATAGCATGGGTATTGGGTATTGGGTATTGGGTGTATATGTAGTTTAGTTAGGCAGAGTTTTATAACATAAATTTGATATAGAAACTTTAAAGTGTAGCTCTTATTTATTTAACAGGCTTAAATTTTATTACTTTTATTATTTATATGAAATTATTTAAAATTAAAGTTTCTTGAATGTCAAAATTTTATTTGTCAATTTTTTTAATGTACAACTATACTGTAATCGTTGCTATTTGAACTTAAAAATTGCATATAGCCACATGTTTAAATACATGCGTTTGTTTTTGCAAAAAGAGTAGATGAAGACAAGGTAGGAGCAGTTTGTAAGTGCAATGCTAATATATATTTAAGGAGTAGATAATTGTCCGATTAACTGTCATACATGTATTTGACATTATAAAACTCTCTGTCATTCTGTCAAATCTGTCATTTTAGCAGTTTATTACTTTTAGTATGTGTAGATATTGAAAATTAAGTGAAAAAGTTAAGGTTTATTGCTGATATATATAAATAATATTTTTGAAATGGAAGAAGTAACAGCTTACTGTTTATCAAATAAAAAATATGATTTAACATAACCTATTCAAATGAAAATCCATCTATTATGAAAAATTTATATTAAAGCTATATTTGGAAATTTTTTAATTTTTTACTCCTCTCATAAAACGAATATAAAAATTGTATTTCTGTGTGATGGGGAATTTGTTATATATAATTATAAATGAAATATTATATAACTATACAACATTAATGTAAGCAGAATGAAAAATGTAATTTTTTAGAAATTTCAAACCATTTATAAATTTAAAAATTAATAAAATTAATATTGTGTATATAAAATAAATTGCAAACTGCTACTGTAAACAAATTTTTTTTAAATGATCTTGATATTTATGATAAAAATAATTAAGTTTTAGATAAGTTTAAAACTAAAACTCGTAATAAAATAAAAATCACCCTATTTCATTATTTTAAGGAAAGAAAAAATATCATTTGCGATGAACGCATCAACCACTTAAAACTGATGCCACCTGCAGATAAGCACCGCATATATTAATGTTTATCCTTCAAAATATTTTGCAAGCTATACGCAAAAGAATGCGTTCATTAAAATTAATTGGCATAAAAATAAACTGAACAGCTGGAAAAAACTAAATGGAAAAGAAACATAATTTTGCAAGTCGCTGTAATATAAGTTGGCTCTGTGAAAAAAGTCCTATTGAATAAAGTCCTTAATACCTAAACTAAAAGAGTTCTCAAAATTTAATTTTTATAAAAGCTTCTAAAATAAACGAAAAAAATCATTTCAATTTTTGGGAAGTTTTCACAAATTTTCTTAGTTCCATACAAAATTTTTGGGACGGATTTTGAAAATCATTTACAAAATTTATTTTACTATTTAGCAATATCGAAATTCAATATTTCTGTAGGAATTCTATTAGTATTGATATTAGATTCTTAATTTGACGGGATTTAAGAGTTTGATTCAAAAGCAAGATTGCCTTTTTTACAGAACTTGTGAATATTAATGTATGTGCGCATTGTATATGACAGATTGTGCATTAGTAGGTGTTTATAGAGTAAGATTCAAAAAAAGGATTTGTTTATTTAAATAAATATTTAAGTGTATATTTTAAAATGAATTGTTTGTTTTTAAATTGTACCAAACACTTAGTGAAAATGATTTTTCAGGACCTTTTTCATATACAAAAGGGTGCTAAACGTTCTTAAACAAGTCCTCAATCTCGGGAAATTTTAATATATACAAAAAATTCTCAATTAAGATAAGAAAGATTCTCGATAAAAATTTTAGGGACTTTTTTCATGAAGCTTCAAAACTAATTAAAACGTTTGTTATTGCTTTTTTCAGAGAATTAATTCAATTAAAAATTTTTTATGAAGTACTGTATTATGTATTGTATGTATATATACTACGTATACATATATCTATAAAAAGCGTTATGTGGAATAAAATTCTGTATTCTGGCATATAAACTTTTTTTTAATGTACATTTACATTGTACTAAAAAAAAAATTGCAACGTTTGGTAAATATAGTTAATGTAGGATCACAAGTTAATGAAGTTTAATTTAAAATTAAAATTGAAGGAAAACCCTTGTGCAAATAAAGTTTTTGCTTACAGGGATTTTTTTTTTGTAGGTTTCTTTAATTATTCATTATTTTTCTTTCAAGTAGGGTTCCATTTCAACTTGTGTTGTAATATAGTTAATATAGTATATTTATAGCATGAAATTATAATTTCTAGAACAATACTTTTAATTTATTAAGAGTTTTTTCTTTTTTTATTCAAGAATTTATAGAACAGCAATAGCTAATTTGAATAAGTATTTTTCTTTAGTTCTTTGATTCCATAATTCTAAAATTAAACGAAGTTAATGTATTTGCATAATGTCCGTTAAAAAAAAACTAATTTTCATATTTTTTTTAATATACCGTCCATACATTTAAAAATAATGTAACACATACATATAGTTTTATGTAAATTAGTTTCCTTACTAAAAATTCTACATCAAAAATGAAATATTAGTTTTAATTCTCCATGCTGACGGAACAGTACACAGGACTTTGAATACTCCTTTAATATCCCTTATTCCTTACAATTTTAACTTAAAACAAAGAATAATAACAACAACTTGGACATATTGTATTTGTTATGGGCTAGTAATTTTCCACATGATATACTTTAGATACAATTTCCTTACTTTATACCTTAAATTATTCAACAAGCTATTAATACTATTTGAAATGAAAAAGAGTGAATATTTTTGATTTATTTACTTTTTATATTAGCAATGGAGTACATTAAATGTCCATTTTAGAATATTTGCAAAAACGAATTTTAAAAAAAATGATCTTATATAGTTATACTTTACCAGCGGTCGCATGTCCACAAAACATAAACACTTAGAAGCTAAATAATGAAATTTTGAAACACGGAGGTAATTAATTTTTTTTTGTAGTCCCAATTGTTACGGACTACGACTTACGGACTACGGACGGTTTGAAAGAGTTCTATATATAAATTGTTATAACAGAAGTTGTACTCGCATAAGGTATATTTTCAATCACAAGGCGTTCACAACCATTGCTACTTTTATTATGTTCATAAATATGGTACTAATGGTATTCAATACGGTATTTTGATTTGCCGTTATGTGGCGGTGTAACTACAATTGTTTTAAAATTTTTCGTACTTTATATCTTCAAAACGGTTAGAGTTAGAAACTATAAATTTCGGCGATAGTTAAACCCTTGGAAATGAGTATGAGTAATTCGAGAAAGTAGGTTTGTATTGTTCCGCGTTTAGGAGCTGTAAGAGGTCGAAAACTAGAACTTCGCTTATATTGTGAAAAGCAACTAACCTAAATATCTAACACAGCTTGTGGAAATTCGTCGAATGCGTTTGCTAAAGTTGGTAATTCGTATGTGCACGAATTAAATTTAAGAAGAATATTAACATCTATATTCCTCCAAATTTTCTCCATCCTCCCACAATCCCAAAATCCTTGCAAATTCCTATCCCAAACTGTACAATTGTAACACAGGTTCCTTGCTAAAGTTTGGTTCAAAAAGGGTGTGGTTTTGGTGCATTAAAGACACACATCATCTAAAGAAACAAACGCATAGTTTCAATGCATGACTTTTGACCGTTCTAATTCCTCATAAAAAAAAAAAAAATTTCAAACATTTTTTTAAGGGAAATTCAAGGTTCGACATTTTATTTTACCTTAACATGGTAAAAAAATTTCGAAACCTACACAATTCAAGAGATTTAAGACTTAAGAAATTTTCTATTCTAAAACACTACTAACTTAGGCTCTGCGTACTACGTTAAACGTAATTATCGAAGCTCTAACAGTAAATTTAACCATGTGGTAACAGCATATCTTGATTGCAAATGGCTTCCTTAAAATTAAAGAAGTGTCCCTTCATTTTAAATAAATTTTGCGTTTTTGTGTTATTATTATACATGTATGTATTTACATTGTATAAAAGTGTGTATGTACATGTATAAAAATTGATGAATTTTAGAAAAGTGCCATTTAAAAACCCCTTAAAATTAAATTTAATTCAAATAAAAATTATAAGTGATTGATTCTATATTTTTTCATATTTTAAAGTGTATTAATATGGGTAATAATAAATTTGAAATGTATACTGAGTACATTTTACTTTGCTTTGGGTTTACATTTGCTTTATAATATACTACTATGACTAATGACTGTGTTCTCTTTTTTCTTACAATGTTTTATAATGTTCATTAATAAATATTTTTTTTTTTATAATTTATGCATTCTATTTGGAGTTTCTTAAGGTTTTTGAGATATTCTGAAGTAAAAAAACAGTTATTTAATACTGTTTATTACGTAGATATAGTTTGGTATAGAATTAATAGTAGTTTATTAATTTTTTTAAGTATTTTTAAATTACAATTCATAACTTTAATATAATTTATTATTTTTTGTAATTATATTTAATTATTTAATTGTATGATTAATATAAGTATACTACAGCTGACAACTCCACAATTCCCCTTTTTAAATATTTGAAAAAGATTATAAATAGGTCGTAATGACTAGGATAAGAAAACATTTAAGAATAAAAAAATAAATAAGAAACAAATATTAAGAAAAATTATATATTTATTTTACTTTTTACTTTATTTTTATAAGGTAGCGCCTTTTTTTGGACTTTGACAGGTGTCTTTTTTTTAATTGCTTAAGTAATCCCATGCAGGTTTTGTGCGTATTTTTTGTACGCCAAAAGTTCATACCGAATAGGTGCATGACATTCATCTGAGTGGAATTTTAAACAATCAAAAAAAAACTTTCAGGACCTAATCTTGGAATGAAATTTGTGAGGATTATAATCCCAAGGCTGTATTTAATTTGATTGTATAATTGTTATTGAATATGTTAAATATTTAAAATTTTTTACCATCTTTAGAGTTTTACAAAAGCAATAAATGAATTATAAATTTCAATTATTTGCGAATGCATTCAGACATTATTTACAAGCCAAGAACAGCATTATATTTTTTTTGAATTAAAAAACTTTTAAAAAAGAAGTCAAATTGTAGTATTTCCTCCATCTAACACTTGGAGACAATTACAAATAAATTTTGACCTAACAAATGCCTTTATATAAAAAATTATTAAGATCATCTGTGAGTTATAACAAAAGATCAAAAATTTACATAGAAATCAAAAATTTTTATTTCATTTGTCTGTATTTTTACTGCAGTAAAATTCCCTTAACAATTTTTTCGACGTCCAGACATACATTATAAATATAAAAAACTGTCTGAAAAAGGGTAAAGGCCTGATTGATTATACAACTCTTGTCCTGAAGGCCATCATTTAAATATATTAATATACTTGAAAATATTTTGGTCAAATTAATAATCGTCAAACGAAATGAAGTTAAATGAAATACAGGCAAATGAATTAGAAACAAGTGATAACACAGGCAACTTACATGAAATATAGTCAAAGTACAGTACAGGGATATGATATGCTCCTGGGCTGTAATATAAATTAACAGACGGTTTTGGGATATAAGGATTAAGAAAGGAAGCTTGGGAAATGGGAAATTGAAATTATTTATTTCTGAAAAAATAGAACTTGTTAAACCTTTAAGGAAATACCGAAATTGACGTCAAATAAAATTTATTTTGTTCATCTTTCAGTAAGCTCTTTTTCAATAGGTTCAACTCAACTCTGTTTCATTGCTCTGTAATGTTATTTTTTTGAAAAAACTATTTTAATAATAAATTTATATCACTGCTACGCCAGCTGGAGTATAATAATCCTATAGGGGCCTCGGTGTAGTGGGTAATAATTTGACTTACTAATCAATTGGGTGAGGGTTCGATAACCATACGGGTAGTATCACATTCACATCACATTTAATTAAAAAAAAAACTTGTTGAAAAAATAATATAACTTTAGTAGAAAAATTAGTAGAAAGAAAGTATTGAAAGTGGGATTCCCAATGGTCCGTATGGCCTAGGTATAAAAATGGCACATGCTATCTCCCATATAACATTAAGTGTGCAATAAAACTATTTAATACTTTCCAAAAATAAAAGACGTATGTAGCAGGAAAATAATTCGGTTAGATAATAATTATAATATATTTATTTAATCGACATGTGCATGTTGAAATACGTTCTTATCAAAATATATAAATAAAAAATTGTTGCATTGCTTTAAAAAAATGAGCCACGTGCCCGAATTTAATCGGTATAAATTTCTAATACCAATGTATTCTGTTATCCTTCTATAACAGGATACCTTTTATAACTCTAAACAGAAGTTTAATATTTTTCTAAATAAGAAATTTAAAGCTATTTTAACCCATGATCTAAACGTAAACAAAATGTCTGTGTAATAATCCAAAAGGTTTATTATAATTACGAGATTGAAACCTTTTCTTATTTACTGAACAAACAATAATTGCAAATATTTTTAGAAAAGAATTTTTAAAAAAATTTTGTTGAGGGGGAGAAGTAATATGAAATGCTTTCCCTTAATATTAAAATCTTTCCAAAATATTTGTTTTTGTTTTTATTTGGTGTCTGAGCGCACGCTTAAACCCGAGCAAATATCCCGCCCCTATATAAAAAAAACTATAAATGTTGCTGAAAAAGACAGGTTTGCTGATATCATGTGTATGGAAGCGTGTTTTGTAACTTATTTAAAAAAAATTTTGAAATTTTGATTTTTTAATCATTATTTATTTCAGTATGAAGTGTATGTTTTTCAAAATTGTGAACATTTAACAAATATGAATGTTGTAATAATACATTCATTTATATTAAAAATGTATAATTTGATTTTAAAAAATATTTCCTTACAATAACTGCTTCTGTCTAGGTCTCTTTGTTTTTTTTAGAAAAATGCAAGTCACGTGTATCCGACTCCGACATAAGTTAAATGGTTTTTTTTTATAAATCTTTTAATTTCCTTAATTTTTAGGCATTAAAATATGGAGGGTTTAATCAAATTCAAATCAACAGATTTGAGAGTTTAATCAGATTTAAATCAAAAGTTTTAACCTTGAATTAAACAATTGTATATCAAATGACCGATCACTGATCTTAAAAACCGTTTTTTTTCCTTTTTCACTCCTTTTAGGAGTATAGGGTATTCACAAAGGCTATTTAGACTAGGCTTCAATTTCTTTAATGACTACTCTGTCGTTTACTACTCTGCTGAAGCTATTATATAAGATTATGAATACACAAATGTGTTTTGTGCGCCATCTTTTATCTTATACAAGAGTTATTATGTGCTTTTTCTAGTTTCTCGCATTTGAAGATACAAAATTACAAAATGCTTTGAAAAAATTGCATAAAGCAGTGCTTACACATATTCGTGATATATTTCTTGCTATTAATCAATACATATACAAATGACTTTAATAAATTATATGAAATTGATACAATCAATACATATACAAATCACATTAACAAATTATATGAAATACAATTTATTTGGTTGTATATTATAAGTTAAAATATCATACAAGTTCTCATACATAAAATATTTTATTCGACTTTTATCATATCTTAATACTCACAAATTTTATATTCTTCACTAATATTGTTAATTTTTCATTCTATAGTTGTTTTGATATTAAAATAGCTTTATTGGAATTTGAAAAAGTTTTTTTTGAAATTAAAAAAAAAAAGTACTATATTGACATTGAAAATTCGACGATTGCTCAAAAAAACCGTTGAATGAGAATTATATTCAATCTTGCGAAGTACTGCAAGGATCCAAAAAAAGTCTAAAAGAAATGTTTATCGAGTTCCTTTAACATATTGCAGCACAATTTACCATTTGTAATTTTTGTATTAAATTTTTATCAATAAACATCCCTCCAAATAAACATCAATTGCAATCTCATGATAAGGCGCAGCAACGTGCACGTCGTATTAGCTAGCGTTTTATAAAATTTCAAAATAAATAATTTCTTGCTATTTTAATCTTTAAAAAAAGTAAAATTTTAGTTTCTATTAATTTATCTTTTATGTTTTTACGCATTTCTTAGTTCCAAATGCCTATTTTGGGATAAGAGAAAACATTACTTCTTATTTACACAAGTATATTTAAAACGTTTAGCATATTACTTCAAAATTAGTAATGAATCCGGTTGGGAGCATAAGATTTATATACGACATCTTTTTACGCATTTCTTAATTTAAAGTGTCTCACGGATCAATAAAAGTCTCAGAAAAAAAAAAAATTATACGGGTTAAAGACGGACGAATGGATCCGATTCATATTCTTGATTCTTTGTTTACTCCCTCTTTTACAGCATCATAAACGTAATGACAATTTCAGTAATTTTACCAATCTTATATGGGGTGAGGTGAACGAAATTTTATTTTATATTTTTTTAATATAATATCATGAGGGAATTGGTTTATTTTATTTTAAAAATTCTAGTGGGTTTGCACCGGTATCAAAAGTTGACAAAGGCAACTATAATCTTCCACGTTTTCTATAAAGTATTCAACCTAATATCATTGAAATAAAATAATCCATTTACTCATTTACTAATATTTAATCCTATCCTTAGGGTATACATAGTCAAATGAATGCATATATAGTATCTATACAAAGACAGCAACTTAATATAAAAGATTAATGTAAAAAGTTTAATCAGCTCTAATTTCTCTTCTTCCCTTTTCAAACCGCGGCAAAAAAAATAAAATCCAAAAATTGTAAAAAGAGAACACAAAAAAAATGTAATAAAACGTACCAAAATAAATTGGTAAATAATGTTGTACTAAAATATAACAAATAAAAATATCTTCAATATTTGTACAAGAATATGTTTATCCAAGAATCATTTTTATCTCTTCCAATGTTATCTAATAATTTGTTCGATATCAAACGTTATGCCTGCTTCTTTCAATTTTCCATTTTCTAGGAATAGGTTTATTCTCTAGGGATTGTAATTATTTTATAAAACGGAGTATAAACATATGTACAAGTAAATGTTATAAAATAGCTGGTAAAAAGGGGTCTTTAAATATAAATAGAATCTATATCCAATTTGGAATTTATCAGTTGGAATCCAATTTTATCGAAATATCAAAAAATAGATAAACAAACACAACAAATCAAAATTTTTTTTTTGTATTATTAGTACTGATAAGTTAACTAGACCAGAAAAAAGTTTCATTTATTTATTTTTAAGAATTAGGTTTTATTTTATCCTCCATTTTGTTTTGTTACTTTTTCTACTTATTTTTACCTTTTTTAAATTTACAAAAAGGAATCATCAATAATTTCCCTTTTTTTCACTTCCTTTACATCTACTTCTTTATGTCTACTTCCATTTTAACCTGATTCAATTTTTGTGTGCTTCAAAACTCTTACTAATTTGCAGTAATGAAACTCTTTAAAATCGGGATTCATTGTTTGATGACTTTGTTTGATGTCATCATTCTACATAAGTGAACGAAACGTTCGAAAGGTTGTGTTTTAACAGGTGTTTTTGTAAGAACTTAAACTAAGATATACGCCAATTTTTTTTTATTTAAAAGGCATATGTCCACTATCAGTTTTGAGGAACCGTTTATTCGATCAGACCAATTTTTGAAAACTTTTTCTGGAATTCAAGCTTTATTTCATCAATACTGCGGGTCATGTTAATTTCCAAAGCGTCTGTTGTTTCTGGTTTATCATCATTACCCATGATCTAGGACCCCAAATAAATTGAACCATTTCTCCACCATTAGCAGTGTGAGGGGGGTAGCAGTATGAGGTGTGCCTACAGCAAAACACAAATCATTGATCATCGACCTGAGAAAAATTTACTGTAATATTATTTCCAACATTGTTTTAAAGAAATATGGAGCGATGATGCTTTCAGCGTATAAACCGTACCATAAGGTCCATATGCAGGGTGCAATGAAAGCCGTCGAATTTTTTGAATCTTGAGGTTTGCTCTGGCTTTATGTAGCCGTTCAACCAAAAGTTTGTTGATTCACAGAACTTTGTGTTCTAGTTATTTGTCGTTTTAAAGAATGACCGATCTTAGGTAAGGAGTTCAATGGAAGGTTTCTAAAACCAGCACAACGATTTCTTTCGATATTCATTCGGTAAAGTTAGACGAGTAGCAAAATAAAAGTCAACTTAAACAACATTTAACTGAGTTGAGGTTGTATACATAGGTTGCTTCTAGCAAATGCGTAACATGTTCCTTAGGTCTAAATCGAGATGCTAGTAGCTAATGCTACTACTTTACGCCATCAATGTTCGCCCCATTTATATAATTACTAACAAAGACTGGTTAGCTGGAAGGTTAGCAAGTTGTTCTTAACGATTGATTGAGGGTTTAAATCCTGCAGAGGTCCATGAAATTTCAATGGCTTCTGCTTCTGGGTAAGAGATTGGATATCGGATCTTAAGTATTATGATGACTAACGCGTTATTGAGTCACTCAAGGAATACTAAACATGAGAATTCAAATGTTAACTTATTCTTCAAAATAAATTTTATGGCAAATCTATAACTTTTTTATAAGCAAATACCGTTATTTGCAAATGTTATAAATAACAATAGCAAAACCAAAGAAGAAGTGTCTTTTCAATATTCTTTATTTTATTAGAGTCATAATATTATATAAAAAATTGGTAAAAGAAACATTATCAAATACATTTATGAGTATAGACAAATACATATGAATTGGTTTTTTGAATTCATAGCTGTATAGAAACACTTAATATATACTTTATTGATAACAAACCGGAACAGTACAAGATTTTATAGAAATAAGATAACTTAAACGCTTGTACGTTTTATATAAATATGAAAAACTGGAAACCTATGACTTTTTTTTTAAGTTTGTATTAAATCCGATTTTTGTCATTTATTTAGACTTTACAAGTCACGTGCTTGTGTATTATTTTTTAATATTTTATAAAATATTTTCTTTTGAATCCTAAAGGGGGAATCAGGTTTATGTTTTTTTATAGTTGTGAACGTGACTATAAAGATTACTATGAGTACATGTCAAAAAAAAGATAAAGCAGCAGCACTGCAAACAATATAATAACGCTAATAATGAAAAATAATAATTCGTGTTCTTTAAATTATAAATGGCTTAAGGAAGAACTTATTTTTATACTTTTTCTATTTATCTAAACTCTCACAAATTTTACTTACACCTGCTGGTTTGATAACGATAACGTATTATGGCAATTAATTTGTCTCGAGAACTGGCGTTTATTCTTTAAAAAGACAGTACAAGAAAATAGTGTTGGAACAAGAAGGTGCTCAAAAATATTCCCCAAGTTTTTCTTCCTGATTAATTATGAGGGCAATTTTTAAACATGTCTTGAAAATCATCTAGCTTCTTCATTCTTCAAGTCATCATTCCTCTACTCCTTTTCTCTGATATCAAAAGATTTTTGTCGGATCCGATCAACTTTAAAATTGCCTTAAAAATAAATATGTCGATGTACAAAAAAAATATCAATGTCTTCAAAGAAGAACAAAAGTCAGTTTCAGATGAACGATGAACTTGCTAAGAAGAATGTTGAATTGATAGCAGATGTACCATTCATAAAAAGTAAATTATTGCAGAGGAGATTTTGCTATTCGAATCACGAATAAGATCAATTTCTGTTATCTCATTTCAAACGCTGTAATCTCATAAACACAAAGCAACTACAAAACTCAATCGGAATTTAACATCTGTTACTAATTAATAGATTTTAATCAGAGCATGTGAAACACATCAAACGTCACTTGTAGTAACTGCACAATATTTATTGAAATTGCGTTGATTAAAGTTTGACCGACAACATTAATCTTTTGTAAATCTTTTCTGAGGATTAGGGCTTTATAAAAGTTTACAGATTCCAGTCATTCTTGAGTGGATGGAATTACCAACATAAATGCTGTCCGAATCTGCATCACCCCCTGAATCAATTCAAAGAAGTCCGTCCGTCCGTAAACACGTGAACTCAAAAAATAATTAGGCTATTTTGATGACATTTATTCTGTAGGTTACTAGGAATAAAAGTACGACAAGGATTGAAAATGGCGATATCAGACCATGGGTTCGGAAAGGCCATATCTTCGAGACCAACATAAATTGAACTTCGGTACGAGATCACTTGATATTTATGTCCTTCAGATTTAAGATGAGATGAACTGATATTTTGGGTACCTATCTCATTTCTTCCAAGACCTAATCATTAGCCTATCATTGAATTGAAATAGATAAAACTTGAAATTTGGTACAAAGGTATTCTGTCTTGTTTTCTTATGTTTATAATATTTGAGAACGATGAAAGTAGTGGTTTGGATAGCTGCCACACACCCCATTTGATCAAACCAGCATGTTGAAATTAATAAAGTTTAAAAATTGAAATATGCTACAAGGTAGTGCTGTCCAGTTTGCCAATCGTCATAATATTCCTGAAATCTAATATCAATGTTAGAAGGGATTCCAGTAACTGTCAGTTGTATTTGTCAGATGTAGCGCATTACCAAAAGGTTGCATCGACTTACTGTTGTTTCATTACTTATTTTTAAACAAGAATGAGTATCAATCCAGTTATTCCATAATAGCACATGGCTCCACTTGATTAAACATTGATATTGAGAGTTTTCACAGAATCTTTGTATTTGTATTTTAATAACAGAAGTCAATTGATAATTTAATTTGACGATAATCGATGAAATATAAAACAAACTTAATTTTTGTTTTAAAAATTTATTTATTAACACTTAAACATAAATGGTTTTTTTTGTTTTCTTATAAAAATTTTTGGAATAAATTTAAAAATTAAAATATTTATTAAATTTTACGTAATTTTTATAAAAATTTATAAAGTAGTAAGTCTTTTACAGTTTTTTAATATGTTGTTCAATACTAATAATTTAGCATTTTAAAATTAGTTTTATTTCATGTTTTTATAATAAATTTAATTAAAATAAAAATAAAAAATATTTGTCTTAATTTATTTATTTTTTTAAAACTTTTTTACCGTCGATTTGACAAGAAAAGATTTCAATATAATTTTTGAGTTATCCAGTATTTGTTTCATGTATTACAAATAGTTGATAACTACATATTAATTATTATTGAACTCTTATTAGTGAGTATTTTAAAAGCTACGAGAGTTTTAAAAATAAATTAATTAATAATTATTAACTAAAATAACGTGTTGCCCATGAACTATGTTTAATATTAACTCTTAATTTTGGTTTTTCTAAACTATCTAATTCCATAGGAATATTTTGTTCTTCAATTATTTCTTTACTAAAACTTTTGTTTAAACAATTATTATTATTACTATTATTATTATTATTATTATTCTGATTATTATTATTATTTTTAATATTATTTGTATTATTTTCATTAATATCTAATGTCATATAAATTTCCGAATTATTTGACATTGGTACTGACATAACTATTTTACTATTATTATTAGACGTTGCTACTGAATTTAAAAAATTATCCATTTCATTTATTTGATCAATTTGTTCAAATGATAAAATGCAGGATGGATCAATCTCTACATCGTCTTCATATTCCATATGGTTGACTTTATCTGAAATTAAAAGAAAATTTAAAAATTAATATTTATATACATATATTTTTATTTTCAATAAATTATATAAAAATATCAGAAATAAAAAATTCCTATATAAAATAAAATAATATCATTTTGTCTTTATGTAAACACATTTTGAATACAAAAAAAAATCTAAAGATAATGTTTACCTACTCAAAGAATCATATAAATATAACATTTGTTTTACCTCCTTCATAAACAAATTTTATTTATACTAAATATTTCATATAATATAAATTACACTAAATACCTCATATAGAGTTCAAACACAAAATGTTCATTTACAAAACCAACACATGTTAAATATCTGTGACCTAATAAACTACATTCTTTCATTACCGCTTTCCAAATTGAATATTCCAATATGATTCAATACATACTATAAATACATTTTTTGGTAAAAATTGTATTTATAAATGCATTGCATGTATTTTTTCCAAAAGACCAACGTAGTTAATTTTTACACTATAAAAATATAAGAATTGTCAAAGACAATTCAATTCAGTTTTGGTCTTAAGCCATTTAAGAAAAAATAATATATTTATTAAAACTAAGACTTCCTAATAATTAATACTAGAAAATTAATAATAAAAATTTAATAAAACAAAGTGTCCGCGTTTTATTTAAACCTACATTATTAATAATAAAATTTTTATGCCCGTGCATACAAATAAGGCCACGAATATATTAAAATTACTCCTCCGTTTGTAACGCATCGATCTAAAGGAGCTATTTTCGAAACTTATACAAAATAATTTTGAGATAATTTGTAGGTTTCCCTATTGTGGTTGGTTCAAATCGGACAAAGGATTCGAGAACTACCATATAAATATTTTGAACTGCTAAGAATATCTTCAAAAGTAATAACTAAATAGAAATTAAATAGGAAAGCAAACAAAATGTAACTAAATTTTTAATAGCTAACGAGTGGGTAGGACGTCGGGCTTTTAATCAAAACGTCTGGGTTCAAACCCTGGACAATTCATATTTTTTTTATTTATTCTTTTTGTAATTAAATATAAAAATCAAATATTTTGAATTTGCTGTCAAACAGCTCAATTGCAAACCAAATTTGTTATTTTCTATAAAGGAATTTATTTTATACATCATAGTGGATATACACGGATATTTAAAAGTTGACAAGGGCAACTATAATCTTTCAGGTTTATATTTCCTTTTTAATTTATTCTTCATTGTAAAACTATTTTGCAGACATGAATTTTTTCTTAAGAAATACAAAAATATCCAATTTTCCAGCAAATTTTTTTTTTTAATTGATTAATGGTAGTTTTACAAAATTAAAAAAATTTCAAATAATTAGTTCAATTACTGAAATTTTATAATTCAGTAAAAAAAAATCAAATATAAAATTACTTAATTTTTATTTTGGGTTATTTTTATTGCAATACTTTAAATAGAATGGCGAATTAATACCTTAAACGATACGCAGAAAAATCGTCTTACGCCTCGGACACACAGATAGCAAGCGAGAGATTTTTCATAAAACATTTTATTCATATTGGTTTTCATATAAACAAATACATATATAGAAGATCAACCAGTGTGGGCAAACCTAGGTATATTGCCATGTGCTCTCGCTTAAAAAAAAATCGCTTGTTTGCTGTCCTAAGTGTCCGAGGCCTTTTTAAAAGTATAATGGAAACAAAAACAGACTTGCACAATGAAAATGGTTATCAAGTCACTGCAAAGTACAGACACAACTGAATTTTTAAATATAACCAATTATACTTCCTCTATAAATTAATGTTTAATTTTGGAATAGCAGTTCCATTAAGGCTTTACTTTGACAACTTTTTATTTTATTTCAGTGTTGTCAAAATGACAATGGTGTTTATAAATACATATAACAATTTCAAAAAATTACGAATTACGAGCGTAGTTTATTATATAAAAATTTATTTATAAGGCTTTTGAACAAAATTAAACAACAAATTTTTTATATTATAACGTTTAAAGAAGTTTAAAATTCTGTTAAAGAGGCTAAAAAACTTATTACGATCATAAGATTTACTTCGTAATTAGTCTAGACGCAAAGGCATTTTATAATTCTTTCAAAGTTGTAAGATAAGAAGTATTTAATTTATTTGTACAAACAACAAAAGCGAATTATAAGAGCGAGCAAAAAAAATAATTTCAAAAGAAAAACATTTTTCAATATTTTTTTATGTTTTAAGTGGCCAATTATCCAAAAGACAAAGAAAAAAAAAAAAAATTGCAAATTAATTTAAAAATTGTGAATTACAAATAAAATTGTTTTTCTACTCACGGTATACAATTATTTGTTAAAGATTTATAAAAAAAAAATGTTATAAACAAGGCAATAGTAATTTTAACTTTTATAACATCTACGACTACAAAGAAAACCTTATTGCATGTAATATTTCCTTTTTAATAAAAAATTTGTTGTTAATTGGAACATCTTCATCTTTTTTGTATAATACAGTAATATTTCGATAATTTGAATAATTGATTGCATACCCTTATTCGGATTAACGTGATTTTCGGATTGGTGGATACCAGTCTAGCAAGTATAGCTGTTGCCCAAAAACTCTCAAAATTTAAAAATAATATATCATAAAGAGTTAAATTTGTGTGAGCTCTTTTTTGTGCATATTTCAAACAAAAATATATAGTTTTTACTTTTCTACATTTTGATACTTACAATATTTTAAGTTAACTAGCAATAATAAATTTAAATTAAAACTTCAAGACTTCATAAAAATAAAAACGCATACAACAAAAACCTAACTGTTAAGTAGTTTTTTTTTTAAAATATTCATACGAAAACATAGAAACATAAAAAAACCGAATTTACAATCCGAATTTATTGCAGCTTGGAAAACATAATTCGGATTATAGAATCTCCAAGCTGCAATAAATTCCGATTGTAGAATAGTGCTTTGTAAAACTGTAATTCGGATTATAGGGGTTTCGGATTATGGAAATATTACTGTATGAACTACAAATATTTTAAAATTTAAAATCACAGTAAAGCTTTAGTTCAGGTTCGATTGATAGTTTGTTGTTTGATTGATAGTTAATCTACAATGAGTAGCAAGTCATCTGTTGCAGAGTTTTTTTACAATAAATATTAGGTACTACAAAATTGAAAGAGAATGAATAAATAGAAAAAACTGTTAAAAAATTTACATACATTTTCAATATTATACAATCTACAGGCAACCGCTTTTGCCTAATACAAAAGTATCAAATTAGTAGATATACATAAAAATTTACTAACGTCCTAATTAAAAGGTTCAATAAACCTTTTAACTCTCCACGACCATTACCTTTGTATACCTAAATCAATCATGTAAATTGGTCCAGTAATTTTCTTAGAAACGTGGACCAGTAAAATTATTTAGTTAGATTATATTAAAGTAAAAAATTGCATCTACATGCCCAAACGTATGATCAAAACAGATAATGAAGCTTAACTGATTCATTAAATGGTACTATTATTATTTCCTCAGGGCTATAAAATTATTTAAATAATACTTATTAGGTTATTAACTTAATAATATTGCAATTATGAAAAAAAAGTTGAAATAAATTTTTTTTCTTTCAAGAAATAATAAAAAGAAAAATTATTCTGACAAAGTAATAATTCGTTTCCTCTTCCTTCTATCAAATTGAAATTATTCCATTACTTTTGAACGACTGTATATTTTTGAACACTTTGGACAAAATTATAACAGCCCGAAAAATTCATTATTCTTTACATTTTATATTTTCTTATTATCTTCTGTACTTGTCTAATGAACTTACTTGTACTACAAAGTTTTTCAGAATTTAATTATCATACAAGATGTAATGAAAAAATTCAAGATAATTTTTTAAATTTAATGACTTTGTACATTTTTACTATTGTACAAATTTACAAGGTAAAAAATTGCTCACATTTATGAATGTAAGATGTCTACAGACATACACGACCTAATTCTAATAATAAGTAAAATGTTAAAATAAACACGAAAATTTTTATATTAAATCTTCCGGAATTTCCAAAAACTTTGTTGCCTGTAGTGGTGGTACTTTCGTTAAGTAAAGAAAATAAATTTTTAATATAAACACTAACTTTTATGGATTAATCATTAACATACAACGAGTAAAAATTCCAAAACAAAAAGGAATTGTAAATTCATTTAAATCATCACTAGAAGCTGAAGTATGATAAAATCAAGATAATATCAATTGGTTTTATATAATTCAAATTTTTGGATTATTAAAATCAAAATAACAAGGTATTATTGTTTTCTTAAGACCTTTCCTTTTATGTGAAACAATTAAAAATATTAAACTTATTTATGCATTATAACTGTAAATCCTCACTTATAGCAACGAACAAATTTTGACCGAATAAATAACTGTAAATCCTGGCTTATGGCGAACCGGTTTTCGATCTAGTAAAAATATTTAAAATATAAAATTTCTTCCTGCATTATAACTGTAAATCCTCACTTAAAGCAACGATCAAGTTTTAGATCTAGTAAAAATATATAACTTCTTCCTGCATTATAACTGTAAATCCTCACTTATAGCAACGAACAAATTTTGGCCGAACAAATAACTGTAAATCCTGGATTATGGTGAATTTTAAAGGAACATAAATAAGTTTTCGATCTAGTACAAATATTTAAAATATTCAAATTCTTCCTGCATTATAACTGTAAATCCTCTCTTATAACAACTACCAATTCTTCAATTCAACTTCTTTCTGTATTATAACTGTAAATTCTGGCTTATGGCGAACAAATTTCGATCTAGTAAAAATATTTACAATATTAAACTTATGCATTATAACTGTAAATCCTCACTTATAAGAAACGAGTTTTCGATCCAATAAAAATATTTAAAATATTCAAATAATATGAACGAATAAGTACCCTAAAATTAATCAGTGCGATGCGTCATATTTGTGCGATTAAATTAAATTAATATTCCTTATTTTAATTATTATAATTAATTTGTTTATTTCTTTCAATTTCTTACCTTTTTCTAGTAAATCCAAATGACTTTTTCCGATATGCTCTGAGAATTTATTAATAGCTTCAAATTTTTGATCACAAAAATTACAATCAAATTTAAAATCACAATTTAAAAGTAAATTATATTGTTTCGATGAAATACTGATAATTCCACATTTTTGTTTTTCCATTATTGTTTCATTTGGAATGATTTTATCACTTTTATTTAATCTCTTTGAATTAATTTCATTTTCAATTTCATTTGTATGCAATCGTATTAAATGTGCCGAAAACCCATTCAAATTTTCTAAATTTTTCGAACAAAAATTACACGAATATGAAAAATTATTATTATAACTTTCAAATGTTATGTATCCACACATTATTAAATGTTCCTCTTCGTGTGGTATCGGTGAGGATGTTTGAGATTTTGGTTGCCCTTGGGTTTTTGCCTGGGCGTTTAGCAATTGACGTTCTGGCAAAATATGTTGTTTTTTTTGTAATTGAGATTGAGACTTTTGTTGTTGTTCGAATTCCATTTGCTTATGCTTGTATTGCTGCGACAATTGTGAGCTTTCCAAGTTTAAGTTATTTGATGAATGCAATTTTTGTGATTGTAAATGCTTCTGCTGTTGATTAATTTGCTGATTGTAGTTTTGTTGTTTTTGAAATTGTAATGGGTGGGGTTCTTTTTGATTATGCTGCTTCTGTTTCCGATTATACAAATCTCCACGTTGTAATTGTTGGTGTTGATTACCTTGATTATTTAAATATTCACGTTGTAATAACATTTGATGATAATGTTGTTCTTGATGCGGTGGTGCTAATAGAAGTTCCTGTAAATGTCCGCTATTTTGTTGTTTTTGCTCTAGCCGCCGTTTTAATTCTTTCTTTAGTTGCTCTTGTTGATTGTCTTTTGGTAGTATACGTTGTTTTTGTTCTGATAAGTTTTTGTTATGCTTCTCTACTCTTTTTAGTTGTTGCAGCCGTTTTAATTGTTGTTTATGTTCCTTTATGTGATTTTGTTGCTCACGACATTTTAACTCTTCTTTGTGTTCTTTTTGTTGCAGTGATTGCTTTGATTCCTTTTGTGTTTCAGTATTTGATTTATTTTTATGTTGCTGTTGTCGATGACATACTATAGTTGATTTAGTTTCCTTTGAATCATACGATTCTCCATTACCTTGTTGTGGTTGTTGGTGCTGTACTAATACAGGTGGTTTTTCAATTATTTTATTATTTTGGTCCTGATGTGGCTGATACTGGAAATTTTTATTTTGTTGTCGGAGTTGTTGTAATTCCTGTCTATACGAAAGTTGTCGTAATTGTTCCTCTTGTCCTCCGACTTGTACTTTTCCGTTAAGTTTTTGAAGTTTTTTCGACTTTTTATATATTCGCTTATTTTGTAGCTGTTTACTTTGCGGTTGTTGTTGGAACTTTCCCTTATATTCGTAATGTTCTTTTTGGTGTTGTTCATTAACTTCTTTGTCTTTTAACTTTTGTGATAATACTGTTGGATCTTTTTTTATATTTTTTAGTTGACTTTTCTTAACTATTGTTGTTTGGGGAGGTCCCATTAAAACTTTATCATAATTTGTTGTATTATTTTTTTCACCCATGACCTTTTCATTCCCAATATTTTGAATTGATTCGTCTAGTTTTAATAATGAGGGACTGCTTTTAGGTCTTATTGTAGGAACAGCTGTAAAATTCAAAAAAAAGTATAAAATTAAATAACTGATGACAAAAATCTATGACTAAAAATAAATTCGAATTTTTAAAAAAATTTAATTTAAATCGTATTTTTGATAATATTTTTAAATTAAGTACAAATAAATTTATTAAAATAAATAAAACCTTAAAACTTTAGACTTGATTTCGATTTATAAGAAATAAATTCAATAATCCATTATGAATGGTTCGTTATGCAATTGTTCATAAAAAATTTTAAATATATCTTTCCTCAGAATAATTTTTTGGGCTTCATTTCTTCAAAAACTGGGAACCATGGCTAAATTAATGGCAAAACTTTTCTAAAACAAAATCCTCTTATTGCATTCTAATGAGAATAAATGATAGCTATTATAAACCACTATTTGGAAAATTTCTTTTTAATATAAAATAAAAGGAAAATTAACTTTTCAAAAGTTTACGTTAATTTTTATTTTTAGATTTCCCCCTCCATTCAACCGACGAGCTTAATCAAAATCCAATCTTCTAAAATACTTATGTGAAGGCATTGTTTTTCTTAGGGATTATACAGAGTTTTCTTTTCCACCCTTTTGCAATTTGTTTCTTATTTATTTTTAATCTTTTCAATTTTTCAAAATTGTAGTGCGGTATGGAACTACCATTAAGGAAATCTGATGCACGTGGAATCATTAAGATATTCGGATATAAATATGCGTAAAATAAATCCCTTATAGAGAAAATAATACAAAAAACAAACACAGCAATTACAGATTCGTTTTAAGAGTCACGGACCACGAATTTTATATTTGCATGAAAATTTACCAACCGCACCGGAAAGTTTGAATGTTTACTTATTATTACAGCAGAAGAATTTGGTTAAATTATACTTTGGTTTAGTATATATACATACTTATATTTCTAATTTAATTTTTTTACAGTCAGGTGATGGAAGCCATATAAACTCTTTAAAATGTAAGTTTCATGTTTCATTATTTTCCAAAACCGCAGATCACCGCAAAAAGATTGTACATATTTGTTTAACTTCGATTTTACAGGCAGTACGAAAAAAATTCCCAAGAAAAAAAGTCTTCAATTTTGGCCATGCAAAAAGTCTGAAAAAAGTTAGAAGGGTTTTCAGACTTGGAACCAAAATCAGACTTACAATCATTTAAGCGTAAGTTTAAAAGTTGGGAGAGGTTTCAGAGTTGAATGCAAAATCAGGGTTCCAACAATTTGTTTAGAGGTTTGGGCGGCTCAATTTATATTAAATGCTTTGTTGCTGATTTATTATTCATGAAGAAAACTTGGGGGATGTTTCAAAGTTGGATAGCAAATCAGAAATCGAATAATTTGTTCGGCGAGGTTTAGAGGGTGTATATAGGGATATAAAAAACCAATTGTTTTATATTTTCGGGAAAAAGAGATATATATTTTTGCCTTTTCCAACTCTAAACCTTCTCAAAAATTTTACAACGAAAACTTAACGTGCTACAAACTCAATCTAACTATAATACACTTTATAAAAAACTATTGGAGACTTTTTCGTAAAAATCCCCAAAAACACTTTTTAAAAAATTTACAAAAATAAAAGAAAAAAGTCTCCAAATCTTCCCAAGTTTGAAGACTTTTTACATATGAAAAACATCCCCAAAATTTTCTACAAATTTTGAAGACTTTTTTCATTATTGGTGTTAGGGCCTTTTTTTGAGACTTTTTTCATACAGTCCAATTTTACACTGAGTGTTCTTTAAAAAGATGGCATATGTTTAAAAATTAGTGAAAGTTATTTTGAATAATACAAAATTGGAACTCCGAATTTTTTTTGTTTTTTCAAATCTCTTAAAAAATACGCCTTTCGTTTTTTACAAAAATAATTTACTTTAAATCTTTTATTTAAGTGTTTGGTATAAAAGGTGCCAACTTTCATTCTAATTAACATTTTTATATTAAACATTAATTTAACAAGTAAATAGTAGTTGAAAAATAATTAAAAAAAATAATTCATAACATCTGTTATTTACTAATTATTGAATACCAAGCCTTTTACTTTATTTTTAGTTTAAATAACGTGATCAGTGAATAGAAAATGAAAACAGTCTTCACTTTCACCGTCATCTCTTCTTTTACTTAAATATTTGTTATTTAGCTTGGTACACTAAAGATTTAAGTAAATATTTTGTCTAAACTAATATTTAGTGATAAAGTATAATTTTGTATATTTAGTATGAATTAAGTGTTAAGACGTATACATCTATACCTTATTTGTTATTGGTGAATAACAAATGTACATAAATTCAACTTAAAGTTAAAACCAAAATTAAAAAATAATTTATTTATGAAATCTAAAATAAACGAGGAAGAGTAAGTGTGTCAAGTCAACTCTAGGATACCCGCAACATAATGTAAACATTATATTATCCCGTTAACTATTTTTAATTTATTAGACTCATTTATTTATAAAAGAAAACATAAGCTATATGGCGCCTATTCGAACTTCCAGACTTAGGCCAACTATATTTTGTGGGGATGTTGGCCTTTAAACTTGACAACTTTTAACAAAATTTCAAATACTGAGATTCAGTTATGCTCAGTTATATGGCCGTCTCGAATCTGATACACTTGAAATACACCAAATGTTGCTACTTTACTAACTACATTACCTTAAACAAAATTCTAGGTAACCAGCTTAATTAAGTACAAAAAAAGACCAAATGGAATCTGTGGAGTAAACTGAGAGGATTTCAATCGCAAAAACGGCTCTTGTACGAAAATGAATTTTGTGAATTGAAGCTTCTATAATTTTTTAATTATCGTGTGGACTAATGGATTGCCACACCTCAGACTCTATATCGATCTCCTCGATTTATAATGTTACAAACGTAATAACAAATTTAGTATGTATATCCTTTGATACTTTGTGGCGGGTACGAAAATACAATTTTTTGTAATTTTTTCTACAAAAACCAAGGATAACTGTTTATTTATTAAAATACATATACAAAAATAAATAATATAAAATAACGATACTTTATATAACGGTACTTACAAAAAACTAATTTTTGGTTTCCCTTATACACTTTTTATACTGTTATTAAATTCCCAGTTTCATTATCTTCAGTTTTCATATTATTTAATAATAGCGTATTTTTATAACCACTATCAAACATACAACTACACATAATGTATTCATCAGTCATCACAATTCATAATAAACAATAACGGGAAAATAAAATAATAAAATACATATAAATATATAAAATAAATTAAAAACAAACAATACACACAAAAAAAAAATACTGCCTATAATAAAAAGAAATAAAAAAAATGGAAAGAGAAAGAAACCAAATGAAAAACAGATGTAGGTATATAAAAAAAAATAAATTACAAAAAAAAACCTAACAAACAATAATGCCCCCAATATCTTTATCTCACTCAACGTGTGCTTGTGCTCCTTCCTTTTTTCTAATAAAACATACAAACTCCACACACACATAGGAAATTATTTTGCAGTAAAGAGAATATATGGAAGGTACGCTGACTGTCTCTAACAATTGCAAGCTGTGAAGCTCCCCATTCATATCTGCAGCAAATCTGAACATTAATATGATGGGTTGAATTGAATTCATACATTTATTCTCAATTATTCATTGGGGAAATATTGGTTTCTATTAAAGATTAGGATGGGTAGAAATTCATTTGAAACTTATTGAAAAATCTGACATATTGTTACACTTCAAGGTTAATAAAAATTGATATTTAATTAGAAAAAGTTTGAGAGAATCTAAAAACCAAGAAAAAAGAAACAAAAGATTGTAAAAATAATTACCTATAATACTAAAATAATTTTTCTATTTTGAGCAAAGAATTAATTAAGTATTGATTTTTGGAGTATTAGATACAGGTATGGGCATTAGGCGCAGTACTATTAACAACATGATAATACGTCAAATAACTCTTATGTGGGTTTTAAAAGATGTGAAAGCAATAAATTCAATAAGGAAATACAGGGCCGGCGCTTCCATATGCACAGATGGCACAGTAAAACCGGGCGCCAGAATTTTAGGGGCGCCAAATTTATTGTAAAAATTATGTACCTACCGACCTAAAATAATTTTTTTTTTTTTTTGAAAATAATTAATAAATTTACATACCAAAATTTAAAAATTAAAATTATTCCTTTGAATTAATTCTTTCAAATTCTGTTCAAATTAATTCTTCTTAACTCAAATCAGATATATTTTATTTTATCATTCATTTTATAGGTACCTACTGTTTAAGTTCTTCTTGCTTTGATTCTACTTAGTTAAAATAACAATTTAAAAATATGCTCCATACACATAAACAAAATCATATAAAGCAAAATAAAAATGTTTTTCGGTTTTTCCTATACATTTTTTTATTTAAGGTTCAATCATTTTTTATTGTTCCTTAAATTATTTATCTATTATAAAAAAAAGAAATAGAAGAGACCAAAAGAAAATAAATTCAATTCTCTTTTTTAGTCTTCTTTCAATAAAATCAAATAGTTTAAAATTTAAATATACCTTATGCACAGGCACAGTTTAAAAAAGTGCTCCATATACATAAGCAAAATCATATAAAACAAAAAAATGTTTTTCGGTTTTGTACTGCATTTTTTTTATTTAAGGTTCAATTATTTTTGACTGTTCCTTAAATTATTTATATATTAAAGAAAAAAGAAATAGAAGAGACAATAAGAAAGTAAATTAAATTCTCTTTATTAGTCTTCTTTCAATACAATCAAATAGTTTAAATAGCTTTTGTTCTGCCTTCTACCTTCTGCACAATTTAAAAAAGTGCTCCATATACATAAGCAAAATCATATAAAACAAAAAAAATGTTTTTCGGTACAAAACCACATTTTTTTATTTAATGTTCAATTATTTTTGACTGTTCCTTAAACTATTCACCTAGGTATATAGAAAATAGAAATAGAAGAGCCAAAAAGAATAAGAAATAAAAAACTTTCTCTTAAATTTTTCTTTTACATTGATTTGCATTTGATTTATATATTATAAATACTTAATAATTTTTTCTCTTATAAAATTATTTCTAGTATGTAGTAGAGAAATAAAGAGTTAATAAAATAAAATAACATATATTTATATGTTATTTTATTAACTCTTTATTTCTCATCGTATTGAATAAAAAATTGTAAAGTAGTATTGTATTGTAATGTTGTATAATGTAAAATAATGAAATTTTGAATATGTGCACTTGTTTTTTCTCAATTTTTAAAGCAGTTTTTTCAATGGTCGTCAATAAAATATATATCTATGTATATTACATGCATAAAGTAAATGTACTTCTACCTATTTATATTTTGGACAATCCAATTTTGTTTTAGAAAATAAAATTTATGACCATGGCCATGAAGTATGAGATTTATGTATAGTGCGGTTGAAATTATGAATTATACGAAAAATACAAACTTTATAATAATTATGTTTGTCTATAAAAATAAAAACAATCTTATCTTGTAGAATAGGTTTATTTTAAAAGAAATAAATGAAAAAAATTTTTTATGGACCAATTAATTATTAATTAAATCTTTTTGTTCTACTGATTTTCAAAACCATTTAATTTTAATATTAATTTTAATCTTGATTTTTATATACAGTAAAAAACGGTTAAGTACATAACGTTTACGTGCAAAACACTTAATTAATTATAAAGTTTGTCTGTCGATATATTGTATATATATTGAACCATACAAACCTCACAGTCATAATAATCATAAATTTTACTTTTAAAGACAATAGTGGATTGTCCAAAATATAAATACTTTTATTTTATGAATGTTTGTTATTAAAATATTTCCTACTTTGGTTTTCGAAAAACCACCTTCATCCCCTCTTGAAACTTTAAACTTTATTTTTGATAAAAAATTAGAAACATTATTTCCCAACCTTGTTATTGCTCTAAAAATTTTATTGACAATACCCGTTACAGTAGCTTCTGCTAAAATTAAAAATTATTAAAAATTATTTGAGAACTACAATGACTCAAGACAGATTAGTAGGATTAGCAACTATATCTATTGAAAAAGAACTTCTTGAAAATTTGGACTACAACGATTTAGTTAACGATTTTGCCAATATAAAAGCGCGAAGAATTAATTTTTAATATTTTCGTTTTATTAAAGTTATTTAATTATGTGATATATAGTTTTTCCTCGCGTTTTCCTTTTGAATTAAATTTCTTTCATTCAAGTAAAGCGCTATTTCTTCTAACTAAATTTTTTATTTTCAATCTAAAACTATTTTCTTTTTTAAATTAACTTATTTTTTAAAGAGGATTATACCTCCGTGGGACTACCTCTATAAAAAAAATGCATCGATAATCCTACCTCATGGGTGATGTGGAAATTGATTTTTTAGGGCGGCGTTTTAGAAAAGTGCACCGGGTGACAAAATGCTTAGCGCCGGCACTGAGGAAATATAGGATGGAGTGAAGATTACGTTTATTATAGATAAATAAATAAAAAAAAGTTATTAAGACGTACATAATTAATTTTCATATCATTTGAGAAATATGAAATCGATTTCTATTAATAAATGTGATTGAAAAGCATAAGTTTTAATTAAAATATAATCCAGATAGAAATTATTACTGATTAGTAGTTAATAATTAGTTTCTCTACTATACATAACGGGTAAATACATATTTACAAAAATAAAAGTATAAGTTATTTAAAAAAAAAAAGAGAAACATAATGTAATGAAAATACATTGGAAGCGAATTCTTAGTTTTTTCATCCTTTCTGGAATTACAAACGCGTGAGATGGGAAAAATTTTCTTAAATTGCTCATACTTATTTACATACAAAGAAATAGATCTTTGAACAGATCTTAGAACACCAAACAATTTGCCAAAAATTACGTTCGTAAAACTGTAAATTAAAATATTGTCAGGAAATTCTATATATTTTATTTTATATATAGTAATATAAGACCCTAAAGTGGTCATATTTTATCTAATACATTTTATAAATTATCTAAAACGATATTTATCTTAATCTTTTAAAATAATCTGTTTTTATTTACTTGGAAATATTATCTGTTTTCTTTCTAAAGTAAAATTTCTATAAACGAAAACTATTTCAACTAAAAATAATTTTAAGTAATATTTAACCCACTTAAGAATATTTCCACTTATACTTCCACGCGTTGTAATAAATGCAGTGATAACAAAATTCATTTTCAATAATTATTAATTATGACTTGTATTCATTTAAATGAAAATGAGTTTCGTTAATATTGCAATATTACAAACTCTTTAGAAATTCTTAAGAAATTCTTAAGTTGAATGTTCATAAACTAGATTATTTATTGGTAACGCTGATAAAACAATATTGGTTCAGTTCGATCTTTTAGATTTAAGTAATATAATAATTTAGTATTTAAGTAACATAATTTTTTATTAAATTTTGAGTTTTGGTTAAGATCTTGTGAAGACAAGATATTCTTGTAAAAAGTATTATAATTTGTAATTAAAAATCAATAATTTGTATTTTTAAAAAATCAATAAATAAATTTTATAAAATTAAAATAAAAAGAAATCTTTTAATAACAAATAAAATTAATAAAATAATATTAACATAAAATTATATACATAACTGTAAAAGCAAGTTCGAACTTATTTTACCGTTTTTCTTTTGTTAGTGCTAAATGCTCAACAGTTAGGCTGGTAAGGCTGTCTATGCAATAGGTACATGTTGGAACAGGGGACATGGTAAATTCTTATTATTAGAATTATTAATTTAAATATTATACAATTTAAAACGACAGCAACCCAGAAAATAAAATAAAAAATTGACACATTAATTTATTCAAAATTTATTAAAAACGTGTGTCCAACAAAATTTAAGAGACACGGTTAAATTTAATTTTTTAAAATCAATGATGTATTAGTGAATATTTTAGAATTAAAAAATAATTAAAAAATTCAAAAAAACAAAATTTTAGGCATGCGTTAGTTAGCCATATCTTTTTTAATTTTTTATTATAAAATTAAAAATATAAAAGTATATAGCAATAAACAGGTATTTTTTCGACATACAATTTAAATATGAGATACTACTAGGTCCTATAACATGTAGAAACGTTTTAGATTTTAAATAGATACAATTCCATTTGTTATATATTGTAATAAATTTATATTAGATTAGATACCTCGTATTTTTATATATGTGAGTTATATTATTAAATTAAAATATTTTGAAAAACGATTTGTATTTCCCATATTTGTGAACTTTTCATTTAATTTGATTTCCGTAAAACTTTGACAAGTGAAATGGCCATCAAGCACTATTTTATTTCATTTCTTTATGCTAGTTAATATATATCTTTAAATACCGATAATTTGCTTTCGAATGTAAGTATACTTATATTTTATTTACAATTCCAATTATACTCTGTACGAAAAAATAACTCCAAGGAAAGAAGGGAAGGAAACATTTTACCTTGAAAAAATTTGATTTATTGACGGCGTTCAAGGCATTTAAAAATGTTAATCTCTCGAAAACATACCTGTTTATTGCTATACACTTTTATATTTTTAATTTTATAATAAAAAATTAAAAAAGATATGGCTAACTAACGCATGTCTAAAATTTTGTTTTTTTGAATTTTTTAATTATTTTTTAATTCTAAAATATTCACTAATAAATCATTGATTTTAAAAAATTAAATTTAACATTGTCTCTTAAATTTTGTTGGACACACGTTTTTAATAAATTTTGAATAAATTAATGTGAATTAATGTGTCAAATTTTTTATTTTATTTTCTGGGTTGCTGTCATTTTAAATTGTTTAGTATTTAAATTCTCGTTTTAAAATTTATTATACCTCGCAGATTTATTTATTTTTAATTTAAATATTGAAAAAAAATTGTTGACAAGGCAAAGGTGCTTTTTACTAACCAAAAAAACGGTTTCATATATTAAAAATCGGGGAATAGTTATTAAAATTTTTTAGAACCACAGAATATATTAAAACTGAACCTATAATTATTATAAAAATTAAAATATATAATTTGATAATAAATAATAATTTAATTTATTATTTTTTTATTATTCCAACTTAATTAAACAGATTTTTTTATTTTTTTTTTATACAACTACAGTGCTGGAAATTAAAATAAACTCACTAGTAGAATTTTTTAAATTTTGAATATTTTAACTGTTATTTTTCTTATTTGAGAAACTATATTTGATTTGATTATGCATTAACAAGAGCTTTAATGTTTTACTTCTTTAGAAGACTTTACTCCTTTAATAATTTTATGTTATCCGGATTTATATCAGTTAACAAGGGCCGCGGGTACAGTTTTTTAAAAATCTATAAAATATTATAAAAAAAAAATCAAGTGAAAGTATTTTAATTTTTAGCACTGTATTTAATAATTATGTAACATTTAATTAATGATTATAAAATATGTTTGATATATTTATAGATTTGACTTGGTGAATTCTTCAGGGGTTTGGATTTTTTTAAAGATTTTATATTTGATACCACTATTTATCACGGACCAGAGATTTAAATTGAAAATCGGTTAAGATCGGTTAATCGGTTGCATTATTTTATGAAATAAACTTTAATATCAAATTAAGATTTAAAAATAAATTCCTATTCAGAAATATTATTAAATTTTAAATTCATATTTTTTATCAAATAAAGAAAAGAAGGTAAAAATTGTTTTGCGTGCAGAAAATGGTTTTACTTTTATAAAAAAAATAAAAGTTATTATTTATTATTACTAAGATTATTGAAAATAAAATTATTATTTTTTTATATTTATTATTATTGTAAGATTATATTTAAGTTATATTTATTTTTATTGTATGATTTAAAATAACAGGTACACTGTTTACAGTTTGTTTAGGTATATAAAATTATTATTTTAGAATGCAACCACTTATAATAAAATCAAAGTATAAAGTTCAAAATTTTATGCACGACGGTAGATGGTATTGACCTAAAATACTTACAATTTTTTAAGCTAAATTGCACTAGCCCCATATCACTATTTGCATTAAAACCATATTTCATAATAATTCGATAGAAATTTGATTAGTAAAAATAATTCACTTATCAAAATAATTATTTTTTAATTATTTTAAAGCAATAGGACGTTGGTAACTGAATCTCACGTCACTGAAAATCACAATGTATTCATAACAAACGAATTTCCATAAACTTTCGTTATCTTATTAATTCAACGTGTAACGATGAGAACCTGCCGCACTCCTTGTTTCACGTTGGAAAACTATAAAAGTAGAATACTTTGAGGGAGTCACATAATCTCAGTTGAGTAAACCCTATTTTTAAAATCTTGTTTTTAAAAATTCTAGTTTTTAGAAAATCTGTTGTTTTTTTTTGAAAATTTCGTATTCTAAAATCTCGTTTTTAGAAAATTTCGTTTAAAATTAAAAAATTTCATTTTTAACAGGTTTAAAATTGGATACAAAATCAGAATTATCAGCCTTTTCCAGAACATCAAAAAAAAGATTTTTAAAAAACGAGATTCTTAAAAAACAAGATTTTCTTAAACGTGATTTTAAAAAACAAGATTCTTAAAAAACAAGATTTTCTAAAAACGAGATTTTCTTAAACGAAATTTTTTTTTTAAAACGGAATGTACTAAACCGAGATTTCGACTCAAACACATTCTTTGGAAAAGGTGTTTATCCCTACTAGAGATCTACAAAACAAGATTGAGTTAAAAGACTATGCGCCGATAGCTAAGTAAAGTGTTCTATTTTGCATTTTAGTACAAGTTAAAAATTCTCTTAGCAAAGATTCACATTCTCTTAATACTTTCGTTCAAAAGATTGTACATTGCTTACTCCTATTATACAATTTTGATTCATAAAGTATAATGCAGTGCTAAGCAACCCAATTCTCGCAGTACTCTTGTATTCTGAAAAACTATATTAGATGTGCCGCATTAAACAGTTCAACTGTGCAATATTTAATAATTCTCTATAAGAAATTCTTTTTGATCCATTTTTTATGTTAAATTTTTTTCAGAGTTTAAAATTTATTCATTGCAATTCCATGGCCTGTATTTTAAAAAAGTTCTTTTGTTTTTTCTTTCAATTCTGAAATTAAATCAAAAAATAAATATAAATTATATTTTAATATGAGAGAAAACTTTGTCCAACCAATATAGATTTATAGGAACCTTTCTTTTGTTATTACAAATATAAATGTTGTTTGCATTTATAAGCCATTCAAAATATAAACATAGTTAAAACGATAAGTTTTATAAAAGGAAAAAATCATCGCCATTCTAAAAATATTATTCTGGCACGAACAGAACTAAAAAGTTTTCTTTAATTTTATTAATGTTGTAAATTTAAAAAAAAAATAGAAAAAATATATTAAACAATTATATAGCAATATTCATTATTTTAGAACATAAATCATTTCAAGATTACAATGTTTTATCAAACAGGCTAGGTATAATTTCTTTGTCATGAATACCAAACTTTTTTCAGACCCGATCTAAATCAAAATTTTAAAGGGGGTTTTGTTTAATTTTTTTATGAGAACAAAGAAATAACCAAGAACAATAGACGGGGTGGATGATTAAATAAATAATAACAGTTGACAGAAAAATGAAATTACTAAAAAAAAAACGCTCTGAAAAAAGAAAAAATTATAGTCCGTGACGGTTATTAGGGTCAGGATTCAGGAAATATAATATACATATATTATATAATATAATGAATGACCCAAGATTATTATTATAATAAAGCTTCGGAATATAGTACAATGAAATAAACTTATTAAAGGTTTTTTTTTTTTATTTGGGGTAAAAAAAGCACAATAATTAGAATAAAAATTAAAATTTATTAAAATTATAAGCCCTGTTTATTGTGCCGACTCATTTAAATTAAAACCTTTTTTAAAGATGAAATAATGAAAAATTGAAATTATGAAAAAATTAAAAGTTTCATAAATTATTAAAATTATGATTATTTTTTTTAATTCCAGCGACCTAATTAAATATGTTAAATAAAATTTTAATTAAAATAATACAGTAAGTTTGCAAAAACTGCTCACCACATAATAAATGTAAATTAGGTTATAAATTTTATATTATAATCAAATAAATTTATTCTTTTTTAAATTTTTAATTTAATTGAATCAAATTTTAATAATTTATTATTTAAATAGGGGAATAACGCAATACCTGGTTAGTTTTAATTAGATGGGAGGGTAACCAGATCTGGGTCCTATTGCACTAACACTATAATCACTAATGACATAATCAGTTTTTTGATAAGTGAGTGTTTTTTACTAATAAAATTCCATATATTTGTTGTCAAATATGGTGTTGGTGCAATAAAAATTTTGATAATTTGATTATTTCATTAGTGATAAGTTGTTAGTGCAATAGAAACGTGGTTAGTTTAATTCTGCTAAATTTATCAAAATCTTACTTTTGCGAAATCTTTTTAACCCGGAAATAATCGCACAAGAAATACGACACCATAATATTCTAAAAATTTGTTCGTGTATTATACAACAAATCTATATAATTAGTCAAAAATCGGAAGACTTTGGATTTTAAATAAGGTGAGATTTTATTAGGTTTTCGCTTTTTCCAAACTATATATATATAATTTCGCAAGCCCGATTTTTTATTTTTAGATAGCGCCGAAACTATAAGCTAAATTTTTATAAGTCAAACTTTGATTTAAAGATTGAGATGGTGAGGTCGGGAAAATTATAGGCGTGTTTGTAGTATCAAGAGTTTTGAAGATCTCTCGATATATAACTTACGGATTACCATTATTCAAATTTTAAATAGACAAGTACAAAATATTTTAGTGAAATTTTAATTTGAAAATTAAATCATACATGTATATATTAAAAAAAATTATAAATCATTTTTTATATATAATATTATTTATTGAAATTGCTTTTAAAATAGTTTGACATAGATTTCCATTTAAAATTTGACATTAAATGACATGATATAAATTTTAAAACTGAAATTTTTCTTAAATCGTGTTTTATACACGGTTTGCCAGGTGTTTTCCTTCAAATTTTTGAAAATATAACAACATTTTATATAAAAATTACATTTTTTTTAAATTTTTTATTTTTATATAATAATAATAAAGAAAATAAAGAAAAACGGTAATAAAGAAAAACATTTATTAGACAATAAACATTTTTGAAAAGCTTTCAGTTTTTGAACGTAACATTGGCATATACTCGATTATTTGAAAGTTGTTTCGTATGTGTGACAATCGCTATGAAAGCTGAGTTTTTTCTAAAAATTTTTATATTAATATGCACTTAAATAAATTATTGAAAAATTATAATATGATGAACATAACAAAAAAACAAATCGCATGTTGCTACTAGCAAATTTTTGGGTATCAAATTTATCACTTTTGAATTTCAAGACTAATTTTTTTGAATTTCAAAAAACTTGATACCTTCATAATCAAAATTTTAGGATTTCAATTTTCTATAATACAAAAAAACAGATAACAAAATAATAATAACAAATATAAGAAAACAATATAAGTTGTTTTTCATATAAAAATAAACAAAAACAGTAAATGAGACAACGTTTAAAATAACATGATCGACACCAATTAAGTGACATGACATATGACAAATTTATTTTCAAATAAAATAAAACCAACTTAAAATATATAAAAAATAACACGAAAATATATATTATATATTATATAAAATAAAATTTAAAAAAAAAATTAATATATAATGTTGATTTGCTACATATTAAGTAAATCTAGATGCAACACTATTTTTATACCCGTATGACTATATAGTCCAAGGGTATAATAAATTTGCCATTACGTTTGTGACGCAGAGAAGGAGAGGGGGAGGGGGTTAATATAGACTCAAGTGTATGGATCGGGTCAGAATCGAAAAATAAATCGATTTAGCTATGTATGTCCGTCCATCCGTCCGTCCGTCCGTCATCACGATAACTCAAAAAGTAAAGGAGCTAGGATTATGAAATTTTCACTTGTTCCACGGGTTCGAGTACCTGCCATACAACTTCTAATTTTATATGAGCATTATTCTAAACCTATGGAAGCTGTCAAAAGTAGTTTAGTATAATGGCCAAAGTTACTGCAAAATTTGGTTGGTCTACTGCAGAGGGTTCGAGTAGCTGCCATACAACTCCTTCTTTTATATGAGCTTTACACTACACCTGATGAAGCTGGGTGTCTGAAATTTTGCCAAAAATAGTTTAGTGTAATGGCCAAAGTTACTGCAAAATTTGGTTGGTCTACTGCAAAGGGTTCGAGTAGCTGCCATACAACTCCTTCTTTTATATGAGCATTACTCTACACCTAATAAAGCTGAATGTTTGAAATTTTGCCAAAAGTAATTAACCGGATGATATAATGTATATGTTACGGTCATACGGGTATCCCAGAGTTGACACAGTCTACTCTACTACACTCTTCCTCGTTTTTTTAAAGTTTTAAAATATTATTTATTATTTATTTTTATTGTTAATAATTTTTTACATTTAAAAGGAAGAAATAATTCCTGTTTTTGCAATGAGTACACAGTTGATTACGCGTACATGCCAATCTAGTATTTATATATAATAAAAATATATATTAGCGAAATTCTGAATCATTTCCTAAATAGCATTTTGATAAACTAAGATTTTGAAAAATTAATCAGATGTTTATTGGGTACGAAATCCTATATTTAAACAGTTATTTAGTCTATTAATACCTATCTAAACCTAATAAGAACACCAATTTCGACTATCAACATACAATGTGTCTATGTAGGAGCACTTTTTGACAAACGCTATATTTTATACGTTCATATTAAGTCGATTGCTTATTTTGATGATTTTGAACTAGATTACATATATATATTTAGTATACTCAAATACTTAATTACTTTTAATTTCATTATTTTATTATGAATATGATACACTGAATAAAATTAAAATTAAAATTAATTTTAAAAGTAGATAAAAAATAATTAACTTTTATTTAAAATTTATTAAAAACCAAATTTAAAATTTCAGTATTCACATTTAAATTCTTATAATTAAAATTTTGCTGAAATTGCATTTAAATAAAGTTAACTAAAAAAATAAAAAGTTAATTAAACTTTTTTTTAATATACCTACTTAGCTACATATACAAAAGTTTTAATTTCCATACGTGCATTATAATTTTTGGGCAATCGTTCCGCAAAAAACAATATTAATTGTTGCTACATATTTCTTTCGAATCAATTAGTTAAACAATGCGAATAATCTGTTATTTAATATACATACAAAAATAAATTTTTTTTATAACATGTTGCATTTTTATTTAAAATACAGGGTGATTAACAGTGATTGAAATATTATTTAAAATGCTAAGAGTTGATCAATATTGTCAATAATATCTCACTAATCTAGTCATAAAATCAAGCTTTAAAGTTTCCCATGCGATACTAAAAAGCCCAATGGAAAACTACACTGAAAACTGTAAATTATAACTAACTGTAAAGAAAAACTTTTGAATCATCCTCTTAGATTATTTGAAATTGCACTTTGTATTGAATTATTCTTAATAAACTTATGTTCCCCCCAGCTATCTTGAAAACTGCAAAAATTCTATCATGCATTCGCAAATACAAATATTATAATTTATTTTTTACTTATTGCGAGACATCCTGTATTCATATACCTACATAAATAAAAAAAAACATTTAAATAAAATGAATATGAAGAATGGATAATATGTCTGGACATTACAGACCTGTTTACTTGCTATGATATAATAAGATAATATCAATTCCAATAAAAGACATGAACGAAATATGAACTTTCATATAATTTTACGGTATTTATGTAATATAATATAAACTTAATACAAAATAAAAAAACAAAGGAAGTTATTTATACTTTTATACTAACTTGTAGTGTAGGTAATAATAAAACTGAGAAAAACCAATTTTGTAACAGGTTATTTTAACTCAATTATTTTTGATTACATTGCATTAAATTATTGTTATAATAATAGCTCTTTTTAATTATTATTAATTTATGTAAATATATACATATGTATATGTGTTATGTAATATGTATGTACATTTCGAAAAAGCACTTTGTAATCAGACACCAAATTAACTTAACATTACTTCCGGTATACAAATAGTAGAGAACAAAAACGTAGGGTTTCCATTTGGATTCTAAGAATTTCAAAAATGTAGGAACATTTAACATTTATATAAAATTATTTTGGCATGTATAATATGTTGGAACTTCGAATATATCTAGGTTCGGTACCTCTCGTTTAAGATAGGTTTTTCAACAGCAATGTTTTTGCTTTTAACAGCAAGCTTTTAAAGTTTTAGGTTATGTTTAACAGGATCACTAAAAACTAAGGAGTCGGTGTGCTGTCAAATATAAGATTGGCGACATTAATAAAATATATACGTACTAGTCTAAAAACTCAAAAAACTAAATTTTAAAATTTGTAAACAAGATTTTTCTAAAATAATTATAAAAGTAATTAAATTTCAAAAATAATTACAAAAGTAATTAAATTTCAAAAATAATTACAAAAGTAATTGAAATCTATATTTAACTACTTTCTAAGTAAATGTTAAATTATTTTTGCTAGTAATTGAATGTTCAAAGTCTAAAAAATTTTTTAATGATAATTAGCAAGTAATGATTACTAAGTAATTATATTTGTAATTGTACTAGTACTTGAATTTTACAGGGATGGCTTTACGTCGATTTTAATGTAAAATTTTATTAGTCGAATGATTTCTTAAATTTTTTACTTTCTATTCGTATTGTTAGTTTCCTTGTTTTTGCCAGATGAAATCAAGGAATTTTTGTATGTATATTTAATAATGAAATCTAAAGTAATCATGTTAAAATACCAATTTAAGTTTTTGCAAAATTCATATATTATTAATTTTAAGATTTAGATGATTTTATTTATATATTGTCTGCACCATCGATTCGAGTTCGAGTTTCCAGTACGAGTTATTTAATTCATTCAATTAATTTATTCATTTTATATTGAAAATACTCTTTTTTTTTAAATAAAGTAATTTAATTTATGGTTATTTTATTTAAATTAACAATCAGACATTGAATTAACTTTATCACAAGTTAATAAGATCTATACCTATAAACTTTAGATACAAAATACTGAATATTTTAAATTCAATGACTTAAACAATATTACAATAAATTAATATACTTTAGTTATATATTAAATAAATAAGCAAACAATGGCTGACTTTAAAATATATTCTGAATAATAATTTAAATAGTGTTTATGACGGTCATTAAACTATTAAAAAAAGCTTTATTTAAATGCTTTTTAAAATTAATATAAATTATATATATAAATAAACAGAGATAATTTATTAAAAATTAAATAAAAGGAAAATAACAAAATAATATTTTTATTATTAAAAAAGCTGGGAAAAAAAATTAAAAATAATTACATTGTTTTTCTTTAATAAATATTATAACGCGCAAAAAAAATTAACAATTTGTATTATTTATGAAGTAGACTTAAATATATCTATTTTTAATGTTATAAATATATATATAAATATTAGCATACATATTATATATGTATTTAACACATATTATTATTTTAATTTAATTAATATTTTATGAATACAATGAATCACTTTTAATTATTATTTTACAAAAAATGTTCATATATATATAAAATACGTATTAATTTATATAATATATTCTTTATTGAAACAATATTGTATATAGTAGATATTTATTTGTATATATGTATGCCGATAAATCCATAAAAAGATCCGCATATTAATTTGATATCGATTATTTCGGTTATTTCAGTTTATACTTATGTTAATTTTGTAATAACAGTTATTGTATAGTACACTGTACAGAGTAGACGTTATAATTTATTAACAGACCACATACACCGTGATAAGGAAGTGAAGCACAACTTTTGTATTGAGGCGTGGCAGGATATGAACAGTAAGTAGTACATGGTATAAAAACCAGTCAATGTACAGGAAAATTTAAATTTAATAAATACACTCGTATAAAATGTAATTTGTTCCTTCTTATTAATTAAGTTTACAAATTTTTTTTTTTTTTTTTTTGTCCTTATTACTCCTCTTGGGAGCGTAGGATATCTACTAGGCATCTCCATCTGCTTTTTTCTTATCCGAGGCTCTGCCTTGTGTTTCGAATCGTTTTTTTCCTTTTTTCAATTAAGTAAATGATTGGTCTACTGTAATCTATCTACAAGATGTCGCTTCTTAATTTTTTCCCTAGTGTCATCTATCGGTCAAGTAGAGAAACCGTGTCATGTTTTAGGTGCGTACTGCCATTGTAATTGCATATGACAGTTGCAATTACATATATGTTATTGTTTATTCAGTATTAATTATTAGATTATAGAGTATAGCTGGAAACACGATTATAGGTATATTTTTTTTTTATATTATTTGTTACTAATTATTTATTATTATATTTTTAGGTATAGAATTATTATATTATAATTTATTATATATTAATTTATTATAATTATTAATTTTACTGGATATGGTATCTCCCACCAGGATTCGAACCCGGGAGTGCCACAGTGTTTAGATTGCAAGGTTGCGCTCTAACCACCTAAGCTAAGGAGGAGATCAAGTTTACAAATTAACTAACTGTAAATTATACTATACAACTTTTTTCCAGCCAATAATTCAATTATTATATACGGAAATGTAGTCAAGGTTTTTAAGTAATCTTGTTCTGTGTATTTTGTACAATTAGAAGATACCACGCTTTTTCAAAATGCTTAAAAATTTAAAATAAATTGAAAGCAAAATTGTATCGAATTGAGTACAACATAAAATTTTGCAAAAGATCTCTACCTCTCAGGATCTTTAACAATATTTAATTTGAATGGATTTATTAAGAATTTTCTAAACCGTTATAGCTTTATTTGTACCTAGTCCTCCTGTTTAACAGTATTTATACAGAGTCCTATTAAATCAAACTCTAATTTTATTAATCATTATTTTAACAAAAGTAAATAAGTATCAAAAATAATTACAAAAGTAATTTAAATATCAAATATAATTACAAAAGTAGTTAATTATCAAAAATAATTCCAAAAGTTATTTAAATATCAAAAATAATTACAAAAGTAATTAATTATCAAAAATAATTACAAAAGTAATTAAGTATCAAAAATAATTACAAAAGTAATTTAAATATCAAAAATAATTACAAAAGTAATTTAAGTATCCCAAAAAATTACAAAAGTAATTTAAGTATCAAAAATAATTACAAAAGTAATTTAACTATCAAAAATAATTACAAAAGTAATTGAAATTCAAGCTTAAAAACTTTCTATGAATTATCAAGTAAATATTTAATTATTTATACTGGTAATTTAATTTCCAAATTAATATTACAAACATTTTTTTATAGTAATTATCAAATAATGACTACCAAGTAATGGAATTGATAATTGTACTGAAGCTTTAATTTTACAGATTTGGTTTTCACAAAATAATTGATTAGTCACTTGAGCTATTGTTTAATATTAGAAAAACAAAAAAACATTCATGTGCGCACCTTAACTCTGCCTACTCTTGATTAAAGGTCAAGTGCTTTAATCTAGCCGTTTAAATCCAGGATCGGAGGGAGTTATTGAAATTCTTTTAACTATCTATCTTATATTGCTTTACATTACAATAAATCATTGCGATATGAACTATTATGATTTTGACTACAGCAATTTTATTAAACCCGAACGAGTTGAAACAATGGAACCCAAGTCTTATCGATAGGAAATCCATCATCTTATAAAAACAATATCATTTCATCTTAAAGTGTAATATTTTTCTAAAATTTCAGAAATTTTTCTAAGACCCAGATTATTTGACCCATAAACCTATTTAAATTTCTAAAAAAAAGGTTGTTAATTAATTATTAATTATAATCTTCCAGAACTAACATTACGTAAACAATATGATGTTATATTTGTAAATTGTTATAAATCATCCAATTAAGTTTATTATCTTTTAATTAAATTTTTACACTCTAATTCTTTTCGTGATTTGTAGTTTTAAATTTTTAATTTCAGTTTTTTTTTCTATTAATACTTTTACTTTTTTAAATCACTTTTAAAAACTTAATTTGAACAGACGAATAAATTTTTTTCTCACTTAGACCGTATTACGTCTTACGTTAGATACAACGTAAAATAAATTTTTATAACAAGTGTATGTTATAATTTTATAACTTTCGTTAAAAATTTACTTAACAAATATTACACGTTTGTGTAATTATTTACTTGTATAATAGTATATGCTTTAATGTTACAGTTTAATGATTTCACTTTTGTTAGTGCATTTGCTGCATCCAGTTGTATAATTGAACGGATGGAAGATCAATCTCAAAGGTACTGAATTCAGTTCTTTAGCACAACCGTACAGCATATTTTTATATTCTTTTACAATTTTAATCTTCCTTATTTATTAGAACAGTATATTAGTCTAACAATAAAAGGAAGTCTATATAACTATATATTTCTCTCCATTTATATAACTCCAGTTCTACTTTTATTACTGTGCACTTGTTCAAGAGTTTGTCAAAACCAAAAAGTTCCCAGTAACACTTAAATTTCCAAAAATCAGAAAAAAAAAGTTTTAGTATCATTAAGAGTTTTTCTTTGGTTTACTTGGTTTTATACATAATTGATTCCATGTGGTGGCAGAATATCATATGTGCTTTACCACTTGTATCAGTTTAATATATATATATATATGTATGTGTATATATATATATATAACTAGTACTTAGACGTGTATATATATATATATATACACATACAAACATCATCATCTTTCACTGACATCATTATTATTGTGTAAACCATCAAACATTATTTATACACATGATAAATATGTAACTTTATCTTTACTCTCTAGAAAAAACGTGGAAGAGTGTTTGTGTAGACTGTGTCAACTGTAGGATACTCGTATATGAACAAAATATAAACACTATATCACCAACTAATTAGGTACTTAGACTTGACAAAATTTCAGATATTCAGCTTTATTAGACTCGTATATAATGTTATGTTGATCTGAAAAATTTGTACGGCAGCAACTCGAAGCCACTGCACTATACTAACCACATTTTATAACTTTGGTCACAAAACTCAATCACTTTTGGGAAAATTTAAGCTCCCCCACTTTATTAAATAAAGAGTTATACTTATATAATAAAAATAAGTTGTTTGACAGCTACTCGACTCCGTTGAAGAACCTAGCTGAGTTCAAATAGCAATGACTTCATGCATATAAAATAAGTTTGTGAAAATTCCAGAATCGTAGTTATATTATTTTTTGAGCTATCGTGTAGACAAACGTATTCGTAGGTAGATCGATTTACTTTTCCAATCTGATCTGATCCATACTTTTGAGTCTATACATAACTCCTACTTTACTGCGTCACAAACGGTAAAACAAATTTTGTATATCCTTTGGGATACGTTCATACGGAAATGATTTCATTGCTATAAAATCATATAAAAATAATTTCATTGCTTTTTTTGTTTGATTACCAGACTCTTCTTTTAGTTTATAAATTATTGAATAGCTGGTGTCAGTTTCGAAAGCTTTCAAAAATTTGAACAACACAAAAGAAACCAAGTGCAATAACATTAATCAAAAGAAAACTCTATAACTATACAGAATCAAGATATAAGTTATATAAAGTTGGTATAAGTTTGTATATATATTATTATAATATAAATTGTTCCTTTCAATTATTCTGCTCCCCTTTTTAATTCATTTTGTTCTTCAGTTTTTTTCCAGGAGTTATTCATTACCCTTTTCTTTATTTTTTATTCATTATATCCATGTTATTGTTTATGTTATTTTCATTGAAATTGTTTTTTATATAGGTTTTTCATTTAGTTCATTATATTAAAATTTTCATTTTCTCACCTAAATTATTATTTTATGGTTTTACAACAACATACCATATATACTTATTTTCAATTATTATTTATTTAACCGCGTATACAGGTGTGCTATTCATAGTTCCTTGTGTATCACGTTACTTAAATTTTTATTATTTGAAGTTATACTTCACTCCAAATGGAGGAACAAATGGTGTGCATTGTAAAAAAATTCCACAATTTAATAAAAAAAAAACATAATTTTATAAAACAGATGTAACTTAAGGGAATATTTGTATCTTTTTTTTTGTTGAGGAAAAGAAGTACCGTTCAGAAATTATGTAAGTGAAGAAATCTTCAGTGTTATTAACTATATATAGATATAAGATAATATAATATTTTTTTATTTTGAAATTTTTTCTAAAATGTATACGTATATTGTTTTGGATAAATTTTATTAACATACAAACTTACAAAAATATAATTTTTACTTGTATGATGTAACAAAATAGTAATGAAATTCATAAAATTTGCATATTTAAAGGGGTAACGCACAATATTATGTTTGTTTATATTTTCCCTTCATTGATTGTAAGGGAATCTATAAAGTAATTGAATAAAATCATAAAAATATTTAATTATTAAATTGCCTTCTACATATGATTATTTAAATGATGTAACTACTTAAAGTAATCATTTTTTATTTATTGAAATTACTATTTGGTAAATATCTACGATATTGAGAAAGTTTTATTCATTGAGATATTCCTTAATGGTGTTCAAATGTGAGTGTTGATTTTAAATTGACATTTCTGGAAGGTTTAAAATAAATTACGAATTACGACCAAGTAAGGATTACAAATTAGTTGAATGCGACTTATGAGTTTAAATAAATCACACATTATTATTTTATAAAATATTTTGACCATCAGGGTCCCGTAATTGACTTCCTTTCTATAGGCCACTACATAGACCATGCCTTAAATGAGGCGCTTCTTGTATCCATACGAAATACGAAACTCTGATAATAACTATTTCAATTATGAAATTACGCTTATTTCGGAAATTGGCAAAAATTTTAGAAATTGTTCAAATGTCGAACAAAATATATTAGGGAAACTTTCTAAATTAAAAATTCTAACTTCTTAATTTAAAATATCCAACCCAATGCACCCTGTCTGCATTATTTAAAAAAAATGCATATAGATTGGATAAAAAATTCCATCTTATATTCCATTTATATTTAAAGTAACAAGAACTAAAAAGCAACCAAGAAGACTAACTAAAATCATGAAGCAGTCTAAGGTTCTCTAAAACTAGGTTTTTTTTATGTAAATGCTTCTGTTTTTTTCTAGTTTCAATTCAAAATAGAAACTTTTTTCCAAGACAGTAACATATTAAATAAAAAATACTGAATCCAATTTTGAAAATTTCTTTTGTTTGTTTGCTTTTTGTTTTTTAAATTTAATATAAAAGAGAAAATAAATGAAAATTAAATTCGCATATTTCTTGAGAAACAAAGGCTTTTTTTTTAAATTCAATTTTCTTTTCAAGAACTGCATAAATTCAAAGAATATTAGATTTTGTTTTTAAATTTCCATAAAAAAATATTAAAACTATGTAAATATTAAAGTTTTATTCTACTTTTATTCCTCTTTTTAAATATTATTTACATTTATTTGAGAAAATAATAGAATAGGAATAAATGAGTACTCTGAAAACTACGTAGTCCTGAATTATTTACCCCCTAAGTTCAAATGGAATAATTCTTGCGCTATACATTTCTGCGTTACGAGTCAGTTGTATATTGTGGCAACTCTTAATTAAACCACCTAATGGTAGCTTAAGTTTTATTTTAGGACTTCAGTCTCAAAGCACTTGACTACATTTTAGAAAATGGTAATACCGCAGATTGGTCTAACTACCAGATTGGTTGATCAATGAGAAACTCTCAGAAATGGTCTGAAAAATCTATTATCCAGAAAGATCTTGAGACTTAAGGTGCGGCAATAGTTTATTACAATAAAGACGCTTTTGTGGCACCGTGGTTAAAGTGCCGACCTTTAATTCGAAAGACCCCCGATTTTATTCCCGGTAAAATTGAACCAAAAATTTCATCTGGTTCTCGAAATCAATTGAGCCACCCTTCGTCATTGGCTTCAAATTAATAGCATAACCATTAATTAAATATTATATATCTTTAATTGAAAATACATTAATATAACAATACAAGCAAATGCAAAATATAAACAAATAATTTAATTGAATAATATAACTCACAGATATAGAAAAGGTACCTAATATAAAATTATTGCAATATATAACAATAATAATTGTTTCTATTGAAAATCTAAGACTTTCCTACATGTTATAAGGCCTAGTATTATCTCATGTTTAAATTGTTAATGCAAATCCTTAAGATCAATTTTAATAATATGAATATAATATGTCCCCCATGTTCCAACATGCACGTATGGTATAGACAGGCTTATTAGCCTATCAGTTGAACATTTAACACTTAAAAAAAATCAAAAATGGGAAATGGAATAATCGTTTCTGAATTTTTATTAAATCAAAATATTAAATCTTCAATTTAAACTAAAATTTAATTTATAATATCTACATATTTTGAAAGTAATCTTCAAAATTTTCTTTGTTAAAGACACAGTATATGTAAGTTTCCCAATTCAAATTTAAATAGTTTTAATAATTTTCTTTAAAATTTAAAATTTAAATTTACATGACTATGATATGAACCATATGTTAATACATATTTATAAAATTATAAATTCCAAAAATATATATACATATTGAGATATTATAAAATATATGTATTAAAAATTTATAACAGATTGAATTGAAAATTTTTTGAAGCTTAACATTATATGTCAATAATTATGAATAATGTGACAAGTATAAAGAAACAAAATTTAAATATTGCATTAGTTTTGTGTTCCCCCCATAGAGTTTCTAAAAATTTCAATATATACAAAAATATATGTATTATAAGAAAATATTTGTTAATAAAAGAAAAAATTCTATTTTCATAAATTTTCATTTAAAAATTTTCTTTTCATTTTATAAAATATTTTATTTATATCTTAGAAACTTACTGTACGTTCCGTATACCAGAGTACACATATGTACATACTATACATTACTATTCAGTAAAAAAGTATTCAGGAAGTGGTTTTCTTTGTTAAACGAACAATCATAATTTTTGTATATATATATATATATATAAATGTATATGTATATAATCACAAAATTACATGAAAATAGTTTCCTTTGATATTGAGAGTTTCTTTTCAGACATCTATTGTTAAAATAATTTGTCATCTTTTGTTGAATTACAATATAGTTAGATATAAAAATTTGTGAAAAATTTTGCTTTAGGGAATTTTTTTGTAATTTAGTTTTAATAAAGAAAAGTATTTACGAATTATTTTACAATATTTTTAATTTTAATATAGAATTGAAAATAAAGTGGAAATTATTTCTCGTATTTATAAAAAAAAAACTACGAAAATAGTCTGTGAGTTAAAAAAACTTTGTGAAAAAAAAACACGAGTGTTTGCAGCAATGCACAAAGATTTATTGACATTTCACGTATTAGTGGGTGTAGATTTCAAACACAGTATTTCCCTGGGACCGGTACGAAATCTCGACATTTTTAATCGTTAAAATTTCGCTTTTTTAAGGATTTGAGAGTTGAATACAAAACCAGAATTATTAGTTTTTCGAGAATATAACAAAAAGAGATTTTCTAAAACGAGATTTTAAAAGGCGGGATTTTAAAAAGCGAGATGTTAAAGAGCGAGTTTAAGAATGTCGAGATTTTTTACTAGACCCTTTTTCCCTTACCCATCAAAAATATATAATTGAAAGCTAATAATATTTTATGATCAAAAAGGTAAACAATCCCCGATGCTAATGAAGGATCTTCAAAAACCATTAATTGTAGGAAACAATGTAATTTAGGAACGCTGCGTTGTTAGATTTCTCCGATTCTTCAACTTCAAAGAGTTCGATTCCTATAGAGGTCATAAATATTAAATTGGATCAGTAAAAAAAGGCATGAATAACGGGAGATTAAAAAAACGGGGCGATAATCCTTTTTAATATTGAATTAATTGTCTTAAATATATCTTTAGCACATTTATTTGACATAAGAAAAAGTATGAATAACGGTATGTTAAAAAAGCGGAGCTATCCCACTTGAATATTGAAATAATTAACTTAAGTGTAACTGATACATTTATTTGATTGTCAAACATCTTATTTTCTAATTAAATTTTAAAATAATTTAAGGGTTGGGAAATTAATCTGGGAATTAGTTTATCTATATATTTCAAGATATAGAGAAGTTGTTTTTATAATTAATTTGAAGTATTACATTAATTAAGTAACTGTTTTTTTTATAAAAATGAAACCTATACTTCAGAAAATAATTTTTAATTAGCTTTTAAACTTTATATAATCTTAAATAATCTAATTAAAAACAATGCCTTATTTGCCTAAATTCATTTGGTTTCTTTCATTGAAATACATGTATACAACAAAGTAATCAAAATTTACTACATACACAATATGTGAAACTTATTTACCAAGATAATTGTTCCTTACTAAACGAATATTTATCTTAAATCGCTATAAAATCGTAAAGAAATCTAATATCTCACATTTTCCTACTATTCCATTTTTATGTCAAACTTTAAACATCACAAAAATCCTTGTTTATCAATGTCATGTCATGTCTATTTTAAAATATTGTAATGACATTTTTTTATTTATCAACAGCGAGAATATTGCTTTGAAATAAATTAAAATACAAAAATAAAAGTTAACTTTTCCTTAACTTTTGATTGATGTCTATATCAGATTGATGTCTCAATTTGATAAAACGTCTAAAAATTTACTTAATGTAATATGTATAACATATAATGGATCATTATTATTTCAATTTAAATTTTAGAATCTAAGAAAAGAATGAAAGTATATTTTATTATTTTAATATTTTAAAATAAAATAAAAATATTTAAAAGGGCTTTAATCTGTTAAGAGCTTGAATCTTCGTAACAATTTGAGTTAACAAAATTCAAGTCTGTTAATAGGGTCAACTCCAATGCCAAAGAGTAACAATTTTACAAAATGTAAGGTCAGTCGGTTAAGCCATATTTATTTTAGAACAAAAAAGTTTAAATATTTGCATCACAGCCGCCCCAACTTGACGATACGTTAGAGCAAAATTTGTTAGCTCAGAAACGCTCTCCGTACCCAAAAACATTTATATACAAATTTTCATGATAATCAGCTGAGTTAAGTTTAGAAATCTAAACGTTACATACAAGCAAATAATTTGGCTTTTTTATAGATAGATACATAGATAGAAGATAAATAAATAGATAGATTGTATAAATACAACTTTATAAATATTAATGAATTTTTGTGTTCTGTAAGAGTTAATTAGTTACAAAATAAGTTGAACACAACAATATTTTTATACAGTTTTTTAAATGACATTTCCTAAATGTCAAAAAATATTTTCATCCAAATAATTAATAAGTATATTTTTCATATGAATATTTTTTATAATATCACATATGTATGTAAAACTTTATTACCTTACCTAGTTACACAGGATATAATAAATCCTTATCTTTTTCTTTCATTCACATTTATTTTAATGTGATACAAAAAAATGTTCAACCCTACTACGGTAAGGGTGCCCTTATACAAACATGGAAAAAAAAAACACAAACTAATGTGGTAAAATTTTATGTTCATATTATTTACAGTTAGTTAACTCTTCCAAAAATTTAGTTCTTTCATACATTAAGTATTAAAGTAATGTTTTTTTAAAATTTGTTGCTGAGTTTATATTGTATATGTATGTATATCTTGTATATTTTTATAGTACCTATCTTTTAGTTATTTTGTTTCTCCCGCATGTTTCTAGAAAGATGTGTTATGTGTGCAGTGATGTAAGTTTACTTTAGAGTTTATTGTATACACCTGAGGATTTCTTTATTTTGGTAATATAATTTTATGAGGTTATAAATTTTCACTTTCTTTTCCATTTTGACCTAATTTTAGTGGGAAGATTTATATGTTGTAGTTTATTTTTATGCAAATAAAACAGTAGTACAGGGGTGCACATACATTTTATATTCTATTTTTTTACAGCACCACTACTATTATGTTCATACAAAATTTTCTTAAATACAATTATAGACTGTATTTGAATTTAAAATATAAACTTGTTGGTTATTTATAATTACGGAATTCTTTGATATTACAATATTTCAATGTAAAATAGTTTCACAATTGCAATTACATTTATTGAAGCAGATTGTCATTGCATTTTTCGCTGCTTTACTGAATTATACATATTTAAATCCAACTCGTTTTGACATTATTTTAATACAAGACGTTTAACGCTATATTTTAATTTTTAATAAAACATAAAGTGTGTCCACCACAGAACAAAACCGCTATTATAAAAACATAACGCGAAAATACTTTTTTACTTACTTCGTAATCATTTTTATCAAAGCAATATAACGTTTAGTAATTACAAGTTTTTTTTAATATATACATAACTAAAATAACTGTATCTAACGCTATTTATTTAAGATTAAATAACCCGCTATTGTGTTAATAATTCCCATCAAGATTTTTGACAGATTCTAATGAATACACATAAAAATTTTATTATCAAACGGTTAGACTGTTTTCGATAATAAATATATGAATGCGATAAAAATATATATGTACATATATGAAATTGAGCTTTTCGGATTTAGAGAAAAATCAACAACGAAATTTTTTTTAAGTACCTAGTCTCTAAAGTAACTCGGATCAAAAAACTTTCTAAAGCAAAATACACACAGATGGGCATTACTATGACTTTTTTTTGAGTTTCTTCGCATAGGACTAATGCGTATTTGTGAAAATCTAAGGATTTATTTTTTAGCGCGAAATCATATTTCATATATAGCGGTTGGTAAAGATTAAGTTGCAAAATTGTACATATTAAACAAATGAATACATTTTTTTATCTTAATAAGTTAAGATAATATAGCCATGCATACTTTATAAAACCATATATACTCGTATATACTAATATAGACATGTATACTAATGAGCTAATTTAGACGGTGTCAACGTTGTTGTATTCACATCTTGTTGTTATATCTGCTTAAAAGCTCTTTCCGTTTACACGTTGATGTCATGTATACATAGAGTGCTGCCGCAACTTTATATGTGTGAGTTAATATTATCAGATTTTTTTCCAATAGTATATCACTCTTTAATGTTTAATATAAGAATGATGTGTTGTATATCATAAAAAAATTTTTGACCTGAAAAATTTTTTATTGCTTTTTTAGATGTATTGGTGACTGTCAACACGTAAGGCACCTAAATTTTGGTTAACAAAAATGTATACAAGATTTTCGGGTGTTAACCGTGTTTTCGTCGTTTTTTTTCGTGTTAAAGCTTTTTTGTAGAAGAAATGAGTAAGTGGGAAAGAGAAAGAAGATTATGTTGACAACAACTGCTGCCCCGTCTAAACGCATGGAATTGATATTAGATTTTTTCAAAATTATTATATTTATATAACATATACCTACATATTTAATATTGAAAACATATTTTGTATTCTAACGTTGTAAAAGTTAGTTGTTAGTTATCTATACTTAGAACACAGAAACCACAAGACTATTTATAAAATCTTTTTGAAATATAAAAAAAAAATACTACGAGTTAGGTAATAAGACCAAAGAATTTTCATTTAGTTTATTACTTTGGACGCAAAACAAAATATAAATTCTTAAATATTTTTGGTACAAAACAAAAAAATTTGAAATTTATTATTTTCCTTTTAAGTACTTTGGGTTTTTTGCTTTGTATTTGAAGAGACCACAAACCACATAATTCCATATATGCAACAATGATTTCAAGATGAATTTTAGTCTAACATACATTCAAGAAATAACTTTGTTTTGTTTATGAATTTTAATAAAACATAAAACGAAACTAAAATAGAAAAAATTTGTAAATAAATTTCAATTATTTAAGAAGCATATGTAAATTTATTTTATTTGAAGAAACTGATGCAAAAGAAATCCATTGAGATTTTTTTGTATGTAGGTACCCAATTTGTAAACTGAATTTTACATATAAATAGGTTTCCATAAAATTGTATTCATTTAACTATAAGCTAAATGCAATAAATCTAAATAAATGAAATATATTGTCGGTGACGTGACTAAAGGCCATTCGACTTAAAGCCATTATGAGTTTATGTCTCACTCCAAAGAGACATAAAACTTTAACCGCGATTTTCTCACTTAATTGAGACATAAAACCATAAGGTCTACGTGTCATTTATTAAAATTTTGTATCCCATTGTATTTATAAAAAGCGACGCAATTTTACGCCATCGTAAATATTGTAGGCACTTTAAAATTAGAGACAAACTAACGCCCAGAACTGAAAATTAACTAAACGCAAAATTTTGTCGATCATGGATTTATAGCCCATTTACAAAGCCATTACATGTGACATTAAGTTTAATGGCCTTTTGTCACATAAACAATTTATATATAAGTTAAATATTTCTAATTTTCATTCAATCTTTCTTTAGTTTTGCCTTTTTTAAGGAATTCCAGTAAATAACACTAACTGACTATATTTCATTGTATTTATACTAAAATTATAATTTAATATGAAATTTTCCACAACCCTCTGAGACAATATTTTGATATGGAATCCTAATACCTAGGCTAAGGTCTTGAATATAAAAATGAAAAAAAAAAGGAATTAAAGAAAAAAAAACCTACTTTCAAATCAAAAAATTGAAAATATCCAAAATTATTAAAACACCTTTATGGATTTACATAAATCGTATCATTTGTGTTGGTATGGTTTCGTATTTAAGGAAGAATATAGTATATAACAATTTCATTTGCAAGATCCAAGATTTATATTGTTTTGATTTCGAATTTAGGTATAAATCGCCTGACATTTTTAAGGATTCATTATTTTTCAATTTAATCTAATTAAAGTATATAGTTACAATATTAATTAATATTCTTATGATAAGTTTTATGAACTTAAATTTACAATACAAATACTGTTATGTATATTGAAAATAATTACGGAACTACAAAGTAATGACTAATCTGATCTTATGGACAAAGTTTACCATTTATAATTCTATTAGACAAACAGCGAAAGCCAGGGTCGTATGCAAATAAATAATTTATATATATGTTGTAAATCTATTGTAAAATTTATTATTAAGATTTTGAAATAAAGAAAAAAAAAAAGTATAGGGATTAATCTTTAAATAAAAACGAAATAAATTTTGCATATTTATGCATATTTATAGGTAAATTCATAAAAAAATTTCAGTTCAAATTTTCATTTTCAAAAAATATTAAATTTAAAATTTCAAATGAACAAATAAATTTAAAAAAAAAGAATATTCCAACATAACTATTATTTCATTATTATGTAAGTTATGTTTCATAACAACACAACAATTCAAAAAACTCAACAACCGAATCAACTATAATTATTTTATGTTGATTTGGTTTTACTTTTTTTTGATCCATTTTTTTTTTTCAAATAAATTTATTCTCATATTTCAAAATTCATATTTTAAAAAAAATTCTGGATCTTGTTTTTTTATTTTTGAAAAAAAATATTTTATGAATTATTATTGCATTGCATAACACATATATATGTATTAAAAAATTCCAATCAGTAAAATTTTCAAACTTACAAAATAAATTTAAATTTAAATTAAAAATAGAGTGGGTAAAATTTTGTTTTTATAATTCTTTAGAATCAGAATAACTACTTCAAAAGTTAAACATATATAAAAAAAATACAAATTCACATAACGAAAGAAATCATCAAAGTTTCATCTCAGCTTTAAAGTAAAAGTAGCTTCAAAACTTTTAACTTTACGCGTAATTTCAACTTTGACAGTTAATTATTTATGTTTTGACAGTCATTTACGTTTATTATGTAGTTAAAAATTGGTAATATGTATAAAAAATTATATTTATTTATATAAAATATAATTATAAAAATTCAAATTAAATTTGAACTTTATTATCAGTTCAGTGATTCAAAAATAATTATGTTTAATTACTTCATTTGTTTACATTTAAATGTCATTTCTTTAACGCTTTTAACAGTTTGTATTGAGCTTGAAAAATTTATAGATACGTTTTGTGGCATTTTGCAACTTTGATGGTAGCCACTTTTATTGTGCTCAAGAGTTAATAAAGTTTGTTTAAAATTTAAGTACATAGTACCTATAAAAAAAAATTAAGTTTTGACAAATAAAAATATTTTAAAATTCTAATACAAAAATAACGGTTAAATACAAAGTGTACAACTTTAAAATATTAAATTTAAAAAACAACTCAATTCATACAAACAAATTTCTTTAAATACCTATTCTTCTAACGTTATCTATATACATAATAAATATAAAATATGATTTTGTGACATATAGGTATATGTATGTATTTAGTAAATATAAAGTTATTATTATTATTATCTCAATCCTCTTTCACATCATTGAACACCCACACAAATTTTCCTTTTCCTGTCATTTTTTATTATTGACGTTTGTTTTCTGTTTACATTTTCCAATCAACCTTCGTTTTTTTTTTTTTTTAAATTTTGCATTGCTAAAATGTATTTTTTTTATTTTTACAATTTTTTATCGTGTATTTTTTATGTCATATTTTTTCATATTTTCAATATTTTTATATTTTTTTTTCTATTCCATCGCACAATTTAAGCTTTAAATTAAATTCAAAAATATCGAATTTATTATACATTATATATATACATTTCTTTCTATCGTTCTGTTAACGTGTTTTGTTGTTGTAAATCAATAAAAAATACAAAATGATATTATCATGTATGTAGAAAAATAACACATTCATTCATGTATAATATCAGGATAAGTTATACTCGTATATCCTCAAAAAAAATAACGAAAACTTCCTTCAATCATGCAAAACTGAAATTTAATGATATTATAAAAGTATTTTATTAATACTAAAAATTCGCTGATAAAGTCGTTTCAATACTTTAATACAGTATGTATACCTTATATTCCAACATTTTTTTTTTTAAATCGAATTTATTCGATTTTGTTTTCAATGGAATCGAATCGGTATAAAAATGTTTTTTTAAAATTTGATTACAGTACTTATTTAATATGCATTTATAAATATTCTATTCTATATACTCCGTTCTTTGATTCTTTGCTATTTATGTATTTATTATTTAATACTTTAATACATATAATATTTAATATAAAATTGAAGCATTTTTTTAAAATATCGAATTTTTTCATATTTAATTCGATTTCTTTTTCAACTTGATTGAATAGAATCGTATATAAAAAAGTTTCAAAATTTGATTATAATTTTTTTTTTTTAATATTTGTTTATATAATTTTTTATTTATTATTTCTTCAATTTTTTGATTCTTTACATTATTCATTTATTATTCATAAATTACATTTAACAAAATAGAGTATTCAAATTTATTCGATTTTTCCCAATTTAGTTTTGTATATTTTTTTTTGTAATATAAACATTTTTTATTAAATGCACAAACAATGTAATAAACGACTGAGTCAACCAAGGTGTGGTATATTTCATTAATATTACAATATAAATTATATTTTTTATAGATCTGATATTAGTTGATCAAAAGCCCGCCACACTACCCATTCGGCAACCGGTTTGATGATTTACAAAACATAATTTAAAATTATTAGATTACTTTCTTTCAAATTTTGTAATAAACGTTATACAAATAATGATCATATCTAAACCAATACCGGAATTTTGAATATAAAATGATTTAAAAGGTAATTTTTTTTTTCTAAAATCAGTTTTTTTAAATCAGTAGTTGCATAACCTGTGCATTTATTTTCAGAGTTAAACGGTAATACTAAAGCTTCAACATTATATTATGCGTGTTATGTGTGAACAGGTGCATTGTGATTGTACTGTTATATTCTAAATATAGATTTAATTATTATTCATAATTAATAATTAATTAATGAAATTATTTATTTATTTATATACTAGGACAATAGCAAATATTGCCTGATATTATTATAGTCCTTTGCCTATTTGGCATTTGAGCTTCTTAAATTAAATACTTTTAATTTATTTATAATTACAATATTAATTATTTTGTTTATATGTATATTTTTGTATATTTAAATTATAATTGGTCACCATGATGGGAATTTTTTTTTTTAATTGAATATTGTATGATCCCTTGAATCGAACCGGGACCCCCACGGTTAGTAAGCCAAACGCTTACCCACTAACCCACCGAGGCCCCATTAATGAAATATAAATTATAGTATTATCAATTTATTTTTATGTATATATTTTTACTCAAAACACATTATTTACAATAATGTCTGTCATTTTGGAAATGTGCTTGTTTTAAAAAGCAGTTGTTTTTTTAATCCCTTGTTGTCTTGTTGCAGTCACCAATTAGTAGTTGTTTCTACTTTCGAAAAAGGAAAACGACTTTTTCTTATTTTTGATTCCTTGATTTTAATTCTTTATTTTATTTAAATTAAATTTTTCCAGATTCTTAAAATTTAATCTTCCAGCTTTTAAAGTGATTTTCAAACTCACCCTATTCTCATTTTTTTACATCGAATCTTAATATAAAGTACTTAAATCTATATCTTCTTATTCTTACTAATACTACTTATATTTATTTTATTACTATTCCTATTCAATTTGCTTCAGCTATTATGTATACATATGTTAACGAAAGAGAGTGCATATATTATTTACTATTATGAACTTCTATTAGAAAGTATATGATTCTCATTATTCAAGTACATGATATAAGTTTGAACTATGAGGATTTGTATTCATTAATAAATTTGATAAGTTTTTTAGACTCGGCGTGTGTTGCTACTTATCGAAATAATAGAAATTACTGACTATTAAAATTAAAAGTTAAAATGTTTAATAATACGTTACAATTCAAACGAAAAAATAAGATATTTTTCGCTTTTTAGTTTAATTTAATTACCGTTATTTATTACGGGACTTGATCCAATAAAAATTACCAATACCAAAGTCCTTGTTTGTATTTAAATTTCCATTTTTCCAATTCCAGTAATTTATAATTTTTAAGTATCTTAATTAATATTCCCTTTGATTAATTACTTAGATATTTACTTATTAATTATTATTGAGAAATGTCTTAGTAAATACTTAAAACCTTTCATTCAAACTCAATTAAAGGAAAATTGTCCCTTAAATTGTAAATAACTTTAAATTATTAATTAAAACTTCCCTAAATTATAAGAAAATAAACCAATTTTTTAAATTTTAAATAAATACAAAATTTTTTGTGTTGTTTCTATGGACAAAAAATTAAAAATAAATAAAAAACAAAAATATTTAATAATTAACAATTCTCTTCCAACCAATTTATCTTTTAACATTTTTCCTTTTAATTATTTTTTAGTTTTTTTCTTATCATATTTTTTGTTCATTATGACGTCAATTTCATAATAAATTCGGGTTTTACTGTTATAAAATATTAAATTACAGTTTTTTTCATTTCTATAATAAAAGTATAATATATAGATATAAGATATATAATATAAAAGATAAAATTATAGATATTTTTGGTACATACAAACTTACATACAAAATTTATGTATAATTTTATGTACATATATACATTTATATATAGTGAAAAGTAATACTGACCTATTTTATCTGAAATCAACTTATTTTGTATTCAAAAAATAAGTTTTTCAGTGGAATCCAAATTTATTATAATGGATTGTCGAATTTGTTCATTTGTTGCTGCTTTGTTTTTTTTTTTATGTATCTATCTCTCTTTACTCTTATATTCTTATATATTTAGTGTTCGTATATTCTTTTTAGATTATTTTGTTTTTGTATTGTAAATTATACAGTTATTCTTAATATTGTACATGATTATGTAGTGAGTTAATAGTAGATCGTAAATTGTTTGGAATATCAATTATGTTTTTTAATACAATGATAATCCTTATACCTATACTTATTCAACTTTTTTCTTATCAACATTTTTAATAACATTTTTGTTCTAATATATGAGATTAAATGATTAGAGGAGTCATTCATCTGATGTACTGTTATTTTTATGAACTTTCAAGTTATTCAGTGTTTTGGAAATATTGATCTGTTTTTATTCAAACTTTTTTACGAAAACACGCAATAATTCAACGATCTATACAATATTCTACTGTTACTTAATAATCTTTATTATTTTTTATTACTTATGTATTATTTATTATAATTCTACTCCATTTTGTCAATATAAATTATTACAAAAAATAATTTCTAATATTGATTTAATTTATTTTTATATTTATTATATAGCTATAAATATTAATTTTTTTATTATTTAGAATTTCGTGTTTATAAAAAAAGTTTAATTCATTTTATTATTTATTTATACTTATCGTATACCATAATATAAATTGCTTAATCAATATTGTTTCCAATCTCGAATATTTTCTTTCATTTTTTTTTTTTAAACTATACGTTATTTATAACTTATAAACAAGATTTTGGTATTATTTTTCCATTTTATTTATTCATGTAGATAAATTTGTATATTTATTAATTTACTAATATATTTTGTTTATGTTTTATTTATAAATTTTATAACCAGAGGGGGGTGTAGTAGTTCGAAAATTAATTTTTTTTTATTTATATTTATAAATAGTATTCGTTCCTCGATTCCACATGCTGTGATATTAGAAATCGTATTTTTCTTTTTCCGAAGTGATAGGATATGAATAATATTTATTATTTTTATGTGTAATATTATTTATTTTATTTTTATTACATATTTTACCTACATTGTATTTTGTAATAAAGAAGATTCGAAATTATATTTATTTTCCATTCATTTTTACTTCAAATTAAAGAGCTTGTCAGTAAACATGTTCGAGATTTAAGTTTGCATCCGCTTTGGTAATATAATAAGTCATGTGCTTACACACAATATTACCGATTTTCAAGGTATTTTTAAATTTTTGGAAATCAAACAGGTTTAATTGTCGTTATCAATACATATTAATAATTAATTAGAAATCAAATTTATTAGTTACTAACTTAAGGCTTTGGAGATCATTGTACGAACAAATAAATAAAATTTTTACTACCACACTCTCCTTTATTAGAAAATCGTAATTCATCCAAGAATCAACAAAGGTCCTTGACTTTCATATTGTAAAAAACAGGTTTTTTTATATAAAGTACACTATTCCATAATGTAGCAAAAAAAATTTTTACAATTTAGTAAATTCCATATTGTTTAAAGTAGGTTTCCAATCCGCAGAAAAAAGCAGAACGTGTATCTAAAATATTCTCGATGCTTTTTAGTTTTCAGTATTACAAGTTTATATATTTCGAAATATTTATTTCGCTTTTAGTTAGTAAATAGTTCGTAAATTTTTGACAATGTAGCAGGTAAGTTTAAAATTGAAATTTAAGTACAGTTTAAAGGCAATTAAAAACAGTTATTTTTACAATATGGAACTCACCCGGTGTTATTTTTTATTTAATAAATTAATTTCAAACAACCATCTTAAAATTTAACTATAAACGCTCCCTTTGTAGAATATAACCTCTTCATTATAAATATAAATAATTGTTATGAAATTCTATATTTTATATTCTTCTTTGCCTCATTTCTCATTTTTCGAGAAATCGTTAAGCAAATCGCCCATCATATTTTTTTTTAAAAAATAATTATATTTCATAATCAGCAAAAAGATTAAATAATTTTATCTTATAAATGACGTCATTTACTGAATCTTAAACTTTTGTGTAGTTTTTACTTTATTATATGAGATTTTTTCAATTTTCAATTTTAAACAAAATGTTAATAAGTTTTCTGCAATTTTTAGCATTCCTTGATCTTATTCTACGTTTTGTGCTGTTTCTTGATTTTGCATAAAATCATTTTTATATCATGGTTATAGGCTGGTTCTGATTTAATCATCTTCGGCAATTGTTTTATTTTATATATTTATAATAATATGTTATATGTTTATAATAATTTGTATCCCACTTTTACGTAAGTAACAGCTGATCTAAAATAATCCCAAAATGTTTTTTTTTTCGTTCTTAAATGATTCACTAACCACTTTTCATTATTCACAATTTTTTGGATTTCACAATGACCACAAGTAAAACACAATTTACATATGTATACGCACAATATATAGCACATAAAATAAGAAATAATTACACAGTTTTAAGACTTACTTATTTTCACTGAAACCGAAATAACTTTCTAAAACTTGATATTTATTTGAAATGAAAAAAGATCTTTATGAAAAAAAGGACGATTTGTAGACAACAAATCTTATAAAAATAAACATGTTTTTTTTAAACTTACCGTTAGCTTTTAACAATTTAACACCGTTATGCAATTCAAAACAATTATCCGCAAAATGTGCCGAACAAATACGAGATACTTTTGGCCTAATTGGTACATTTTCGAGAAATTTATTCAATAATTTTTGGTGTACTCCATCTTCTGATATTAAAAAAAAATAAATTGAAGGATCATTTGTATCATTTTCAACATTTTGACATCCAGGTACAATACATTGATAAATATTTTTATTGTAAACAAAATTGTTTTTCTTAATTCGAACCATTTTTACAAAATTCTTTTTATTAATTATAAATTTAATATGTGTTTAATTCTATATAATTATTTCACAAGATTTATTAAAAATAAAACATTTATATTATGTGTCTGTTTATAAATTATTAGTTTTAATTTATTTAAAATAACTGTCAATAAGTTACAGTTTAATATTCACTGATTAATTATCCAAGTTTGACAATAATCTTTTCTAATCTTAGTATTTATTTCATGCGTTTAACAAGTTTACTGAATGAAAGACTATTTGAAACTGAATATTTTATTAAGAGTTAACTTCCCTCTATACCTTTGCTTTAATTTAAAAATACAAAACCAAAATTCGTTGTTTTATTCTTCCTTGTTTGCTTGTTATTTTTTGTTTTTTTTTCTGGTCATTTTTTTTTTCATTACAGTTCAATTTTCAGAATTCAGCAGTAAAGATTTTACGTTTTTATTTTTCATGTTATTTAATACTTATGTATGCATTAGTATTAGTATTATGTAATATTTTATATTATGCAATATGTTAATAAATAATTTACATTAAATTCTCAGCTGAATTGAAATTTTCAGTTCTCTCTAACTGTAAAAATGCTTTTGTGTAAAATAAAATATGAATGTGAATCATTTGTGGTAATTGTGAATATTAGAGTATTTTGATTATTGTGAATAGGATATAATACTGCAAAGTTAACTGAATAAATAGGATAGTAAGTTAAGTACACATAGTATAATATTAAAGTATATATATTGTAATAGATATACTTTAGTACATATATTATATACTTACAATTTTTGTTATATATATATTTATGTACCTACATACATATATTAATTTATGTTTACTATTCAGAATAAAAATTAAAGCAGAGATTTGAAGATTGTGAATGAGAAAAATTGTCATTCATGTCAAATCTGCAAAGTAAAGGAGCATTTTGGAACGCTGTGTATTTGTAATCTGAAATGAGTATTAATTTTATAGAGAGTTTGTATGCATGTTCAAAACTGTTCAAGCAGTGCACTACGCATTTACTATATACATACAGATACAATGTAAGTACAGTACAGTACACTACAAAATAAAAAAAAAGAACAAAAATAAACTCATTGTTTTGTTACCATCTGCATTGTTTTTGAATTATTTTTATTTTTGTATGTGTATGCTGTATATATATGTATATAAATGTGTAAAAATTTTCTTTTCTTTCCCTAGGTCTTTTAATTTCTTTTTTATACCCCTATGAATATATAGTCAAAGGGTATAATAAATTTGCCATTACATTTGTGACGCAGAGAAAAGGGGGGGGTAGATATAGACTCAAGTGTATGGATCGGATCAGAATCGAAAAATAAATTGATTTAGCTATGTATGTCCGTCCGTCCGTCCGTCCGTCTGTCCGTCCGCATGATAACTCAAAAACTAAAAGAGCTAGAATCTTGAAATTTTCGCAAATTCGTTTTTTTGCTATAGCCGTCATCGCTATTTAAATCCAGCCATTTTGGTCCATGGGTTCGGGTAGCTGCCATACAACTTATTTTTTTATATGAGTATTACTCTGTACCTATAACAGCTGCGTGTCTGAAATTTTGCCAAAAGTAGTTTAGTTAAATGGCCAAAGTTTCTGCAAAATTTGGTTGGTCTACTGCAGTGGGTTCGAGTAGCTGCCATACAACTTCTTATTTTATATGAGCATTACTCTCCACCTAATGAAGCTGGGTGTCTGAAATTTTGCTAAAAGTAGTTTAGTGTAATGGTCAAATTTACGGCAAAATTTGGTTGGTCTACTGTAGAAGGTTCGAGTAGCTGCCATACAACTCCTTCTTTTATATGAGCATTACACTACACCTAATGAAGCTGGGTGTCTGAAATTTTGCCAAAAATAGTTTAGTGTAATGGCCAAACTTACATCTAAATTTGGTTGGTCTACTGCAGAGGGTTCGAGTAGCTGCCACACAACTCAATCTTTTATATGAGTATTCCACTACACCTAATAAAGCTGTATGTTTGAAATTTTGCCAAAAGTAATTAATCGGATGATATAATGTATATGTTACGGTCATACGGGTATCCCAGAGTTGACGCAGTCTACTCTACTACACTTTTCCTCGTCTTTACGTCTTTTGTTTATTGTTTGAATGGCTTATCATCTTAGATAGCTTTTCTTAGCTCAACTCATCTCAGCAGTCAGCATCTATTAAAAATACAGTACTACTACAAAAGTAGTACAGTTGCTACAGACATGAGTCAGGATAAAAGTAAAGATTCAAAAATATAATAGAAAATATTTTCTGCTCTTTTAAATTTTTCATTTGAATTTAGGTCAACATCTGTGCATTGTTAATAATTTTTAAAATGTATACCTATATAATATGTATATATGTATATTGCATATGCATTAAACCATACTTTTGAAATATAAAATGCATATATTATGCTATAAATAAATAAGTTCTATGTATAACATAATATGTATAGTTGATATTATAAGTAGGTAGATACTTGGTAAAATTATCGCTAGTGTACTGTACTGTATATTATTTTTTACAAGATTTGCATTCTTTTATATTTTAAAAAGAAAGGACTTGTTGATAAAAATAAAATCACAGATCTATGGAAAGATATACCTCCCTAGCTATGTTCATAAATATGTAATATGTATCTATATGCATACAATAAATCGAATATTGATATAAGGTCTTGTGTGCAATTTGTTTAAGATCGAAGTATGTCAAGTATTTTGAATAATGTGCATCTAATATAATAGATAAGTATAAAACTATTAAAATTTAGGTAAGTACCTACGTCATTTTTTCTTTTTCAATTCATTATTTTACCTCTTATTTTATACACACTTACAAACATATTTAGTTACAACAATTGCGTTTTATACATATATAAAATTGTGTATAACTTCTGCCTTCATTTATCATTTAACTTTTGGATAGTTTTAAAATTTTTAAAATGAAAATACGTATGAAACACATAAAATCTAATTTTAGGCCACAAATTTGTGATTAAATTTCTTTATTACAATATTTATTTATAAATGTACAAAAAAGGACATTCTAAAAAGGACTTTAACTCGATGCAGGTATACCTTATATATAAGAAATCATTTGTTAGAATTATATTTTTGTAGGGATTTAAATTTTATTTTCCAAGGTGACTTTCCTTCAGTAAAAATTGATAAAATCCTGTGAAAGGACATATTAAATTTAAAAAGAATCTACCCTTGTTATTGTTATATGTTCAAAAAACAAAAAAAAATAAAGCATGTGGTTTAACAGGTTAAAATTGAATATATGAACTTTAATTTCTAACCTACTTAAATATTTAAAAATTAATTGTATGAATATTTAATATATTGTAATACATAGATTGTACTTGTATAATATTGTTATATAAGTTAATATTAAAATAATATTATATACTAGCTGTTGGCCTGTCACAGAATGACGGAAGGTCAATTGAAGGAAAAGCTTTTTCTAATTAAGAACTAATTTTAATTTCATTATATACATTGTGTATCAATACCATATTCTTAAATAAAATCGCAACCATTAATTTTTGTGTAACACAGATTATGCTTCAACTATAGTAAAAGATACACAATAAAAAAAAAACAAATGACTCACATAATTTCTTGTTGCATCTTAAAAACTTGAAGATGAATAACTTATGTAATCTACCTTTTGTATGTTTTAAATTTGATAAAATGTTGGGGGTGTTAGTTAAAATCCCTTCTTGGTAAAATTTTTTTTTAATTTTTAATATTTTAATGCGTACTTGCTTAAATTAAATAAATTAATAAAAGAATTTCAATTTTTTTTCTTCAATTTCTCCATCTATTAATGTTGTACATATAAAAAATATTGCTATACATAGCTCAAGGTTAATTGATTTTATGACAAGAGCACCAAAGAGATTTTGGCAGTCGAACTATTAAAGGTATTCGACCACTTAAATTCAAAAATCATCTTTCCTTTATTAATCTTCAATTTTTTTTAGGAAAAATTTAAATATATATTTTGCTTAGTAACCGGCATTCTATTTTAAAAATACATAAAACCAAGACTATTGATTGATTAAAGTATGTATTTTTTTCTAACATCTGGTAATCCATATTAAATCAGAAAAATTTTTAATAAAAAAACAATTTGAGGTTTGAGAGAGATAAAAATTCTTAAAATATAAGGTGTGAGATTCTCTACATTAACTGAAAGATGTTTAATTTCAATATATCCCATACTTTATCTGTTTCTTAAATAAAATATTTATCATTGTGTTACTATGTTGATGTTGAAACTTGAAGTCTATCAAGCGCTTGTCTATTCTCTTTTGAAGTATAAGTTTTCCAAGTTACGTTTCCTTTGTTCTGATTAAAAAATTTTTCCTCCTCTAAAAGAAATCCACAACCTAAAATCATTTTTATTGTAAAGATTTAAAACTTGCTCTCCTGGTAACTAGAATAGTGGGATAAACTACCAAAATTCTAGCGTAGCATAATGGTTGCCGAAAAGGAAGGGATCAAACACTATTCTTTGTTGTATTAAAAATAATACTTAAAAAAAACAAAAACTTTTGTAAGAAGGTTTGTATGTATTGTAATGTATTTTACAACTTTAAAAAGCACATTTGAAATACTTTTGTTGTTGGATTTTAATTTTATAAATTTAAAAAAAATTTACTCACCCTTCTTTTGTTTCAAAACAGGTTTTTTTTTTGATACAGGTAACAAATTGGGTTAAATCGAATTGTTAAAATTACGGTTCAGGAAAAAAGGTAAAAAACATAAAAGGCAATTTATAGGTAAAAGAAGAAGGGAAAAAATAATACGATGTACACGCTCTTAAATTAAAAAAAGGTTCAATATACCCGCAATAATGTAAAAGAAATTTGCGTCTCGGGATGAAGAAGGATTCATTAAAACAAATTTGTTTTGGATGTTCTCAAATAAAATCCATATAAGTTAGAAATAAGGAACCATATATTGGATAAAGAACTTTTCGAAACAAACAAAAAATACAAAAATTTATTTTTAGGCGAAATCAAACACACAAATGACGCCCTACACCACAAAAAACTTTGATTATTACCATGCCATCTGTGAATGTTCATACATATTAAACAATCAAAGCCTTATTTCGTTTATATCTACGGGAGTTTAATCTGAAATAAACTTGTTTAGGGAAAATGGGTTCATTATTATACATCTGGTTAAATTTTGATAGCAAATTAAATAAAATTCAATATCGTAAATTGTTTATGTTTTTACTATTGATAAACTAGTTCAGATATGTCAAATTTTTTCAAAGAATATTACTTGTTTAACTAGAATTGAACTGAGTTCATTTTATCGAGTTAAACAAATGCGAAACTGTAGTATAAACAACAAAACAGAGTTTTAAGAGTTGTTAACTCGTACGCAAACTACTAAAAAATGTATAAAATCTTAATTTAGTTATGTATAAAATTAATAATATATTACATATTATAATAAACTTAATTAGGTTTACTATATGAAATATAAAGAGTCATACTAAATTAGTTTTACGTATTAATATTCTAACTATAAATAAATAAAATAAATTATAAAACAGTGAATTGATGCAACCGATTGAGTAATAACCTCTATCGAACCACTATTTACATTCCTCTACAATTTCATTAAAAAAAGGGCACAACACTTTTGTATAAAATTTCATGTTTCTATCTTTATCAATTTCGAAAACATGCTTATTTGGGCTTAGGAGGTGTGTGATAGGTACCCAAACCACCACTTCAATTTATTTCAAAATTCAAGACTATAATGGAATACATAAATATGCTTATTTGGTCTTGGAAGGCGTGTGATTTAGGTTTGCTCAACAACCAAAATTTATCCCAAAATTTCGGAGGTATAATGAAAACATAATAAAACATACTTGTACCAAATTTCAAGTTCTTGTTAGATCTTAAAAGGTGTCTAAAAGGTACCTAAAACATCACTCTACTCCATCCCAAATCTTAAGGACATAATATAAGCAGGACAAACAGTGATGTATCAAATATCAAGTTAATATCTTTATTGATTTCAAAGATATGCTTTTAGGTCTTGAGAGAAGTGTTGGGGCCGAACCATATCTCCAAGATTCAATTTTTCCCATTTACAATATCCGCCTTACTTTCTATATTAGTAATCTACAGTATAAATTTCATCAAGATAACATCTTCAATTTTTGAGTTGTCTTTTGTGTGTACAAACAGACAACGGTAAATGAATTCAGTGACGCTGAGTAAAAATATACTTACATTTCTATATCTAGCTTGCTCACTTGTGTTGGTTACAAACACCTTAAAAAAGTTAATGTACTTCTACACCTGTTCTATAGCGACGAAGAAACTAAAATAGATCTCAAAACAGTTATTTATCAAATGGTTGTTGTATTTGCTAATGAATGTTTTAATTTTTTATGTCAATCTACAATTTAATTAAATTTTAAAACATTTTGATCACTCTTTTTAAAAGCAGGTGTTCTGTATGTTGTTAACTTTGCACAAGCATTTTATATTTTGCTATAGCAACGTGGTATATATCTCGTATATACATAAATTATATAAACTAAAAAATATGAAATACAATTACATATACAAATTATAAAGCGGTATACTTATGTTTGCGCATGTTTAATATTTGTATTTTTTCACAAAAAAAAAAGGGAAGATCAAACCCTATTTATTTTTTTAATTTATTAGATATTTTACTTGTGCATTTATACTAGAAAACTACAAAACCAATTCAAATGAATATTTATTACATTTTCAATATTCCCAAGTCGTACGTTATAAAAAGAAAAATTTAATCTGTAAAAAATTAAGAAAATAAAGAACACTAAAATAATATAAAATATTAAATAATTGAACCAGGACGAAGCATAATATTCCCTTCTGTTTTAAACGTACTTACAAATACTACTTATAACTTATGCATTATAAAAACTCAAACATTATATAACGAGTTTGAAAACAATGATTTTATTTTGTTTCAGATAATGGATTGTAATGGGTTTTTCTTTATACCTATAAATTTTATTTGAAGGTCAAATATAGGTTATTCAGGTCTCTTAAAATCTGTAATATAAATTTAATTATGTATATGCATATCCAATTGACTGCGACGGTGCATTGATTTTTCAAACACAATCTTATTTAGAGTTTTTAAAAAGGGGGCTGTTTTCGACGCTAAATGTATTATATTTCATCTTCTTTCATCTTCTGCAAACTTATGATGTTTATAAAACTATCAGATGTTTCATGGGTTTCTTTAATACTTATTTTAATTTTTTTGTATATCAAAATTGTGTTGGAAAAAAATCAATAATAAATTTGTTAAATCGCTACAGCCGAATCTTCAATTCAGGATCAAAAAAAGGTAGAAATAGTAACTACCATTCCACAGTCAAGGAACAACACGCATGTCAAATCAATCAAACCCATTTAAATTGATAGACAACAAAGAATCTTTAAAAGGCTGTTATGCCGCAGCAGGTTAAAGATCTCGACAAAATATTTGTTCAGACAAGTCCTCTGCAAAATTGGGCTATAGTTCGAAAAATATAATTAATTTTACCAAAGGAGTTAATGAATTCGAAATCTGTTTTTATAGTCATCTCCATTAACAAGGGCCAAGACATTTAAGGGCACAAACCGCTTAAAAGCAAAAAAAAAACTTTAACATTCATTTTCACTATAGTCATCGGTGTACAAAATGTGAAGTTAATTCATTAAGATGGAAGAACCGTTTATTGCATTTCGAACCTGTTATATTTGTAATAATTTGTAATAATGTTTGCAAGCATTTTCCAATGTTGAAAAAGAGAACTTCCAATGCCTCTTTGCTTACACAAGCCTGCGCACACAGTTCAAAAATTTGAAAAGGGTGTTTATTTTTTTAAGAAAACTTTATGGTAAATATATCTTTGTTTGTGAAGTTGATATTCAGAAATATCTCCAAAATAATACACGGTATTTTCTATCACATTCCAAATTTATTATTAACTCAAAATACATTAATACGTTCTCAGTATTCTCCTAACCCTTTAATCTTAAAAATAAGACTGAGTAAAATAAAAATAGCAATGGTATAGAATTAAAAATGAAAATCTCTTTTCTTTATTCCACACACAGCTTTTAGTTAATTTTATTTATAGGCTTACATTCAAATTAAAAACAAAAGCTTTTGAGTTGGAGTCGGCGGATTTTAAAAATTGCATATCATTTTATAAATATTTGTTGTGTTTTAGTGCTAACTGTTCACTGTTAAGCTAATAAACCCTTCACTTCCATAAGTTCTTTGCTGAGCACAAAAAGTTATTGGTCCTTTCCCTTTTAGATGTGGGCTATATAGATATAATCAGTCTAAGGGTGCGTTTATGTTGGAGCTGTGATAAGTGATGCGAATGTCGATAAGAGCCTAGCAAAGATAATTTTGTATTGTTTGCCGATGATCAAAGCGATGCTCTCAAAGCGATGCTCCTATGCTCTTTTCGACGCTCTTATCACTTATCACAGCTTCAATATAAACGCACATCAACATTGTACATACTATAATTTTTTTTCAAATTATTTTTAACAAGTTATATATCAAAATTACAATTAGTTTAATTATATCTAAATTATTATTATATCTAAATTATTATTATAGTAATTGTATATAATTTATAAATTGTAAATACCATGCGATATACTGTACACGCAAGTACTTTAATTTTCCAGTTGTCTTTATTATCCATTCCAAAAATAAATTAAAATTTTTCCTTTAATTGTGACGTGTTCCTGTTTCTAAATATTAAATTTTTTATATTTATATCTGATTGCCATAATTAATGAACATATGTTGTAACACACTTTATGCTATTTCCTATAAATTGTTAATTGCAATTGATATTTTAATGTAAATATAATAAAAAACTTAATATTTGTCGTAACATGTTGTTATCAGACTTCATGTTAAAAGCCTGTTACCTTGTATACAATAATTTTATCAGTTTATTCGCACGCATTTGTTTGGAAAGTTTTAAAAATAGGATTGCGTTTTAAAATTCCCTTGGGAAAAAATTTTAATGATAGTTGTAGATAGTAATTATGATATTTTTATTTTAATAATTTAAAAACCTAAGAGCATGTTTTATAGTGTTGAACATACGATACGAATATCCTATACATATATCCTAAAAGTGCTCCACAATCGTTTGTACCCTAATTCTGAAAAACATATGGCAGAGGCACAGCTTAGATTCAAACTGCCACAAAAGAGGCTATCATCAAGCATGTGTACAAAATTGAAGTGATGTCAAGAAAGATTTTTCCAATGTTTTCTGAACTATGCGAAAGTGTTTGATAAGGTTCAACATTGCAAACTTATAAAAATATTAGGAACAATAAACATTCGACGCATTAATCTGCCATCAGAAAACCAAGATAAAAACATTAGATGAGCTGAGCCAAGACATTTCAATTCAGCGAGGAGTTCGACAGGGTTGTATCTTATCACCTTTGCTTTTCAATCTTTATAGATCTTGCAAGAGGTATTTGAATCAGTAGAAATAGATATCCAAGTTACCAGCTTCTACGTTAATAACATCAGATATGCTGATGACACAATCCTTTAAGCAGATTATTTAAGAGACTTACCACATTTGTTTTAGCAAGTTACGTTAAAAGAAGCTTTGGGCGAAAGCAAATGCCTCGGTTACGTAACATTAGGAACTGGATAGGTTTATTAAATATTTGGGATTTGGTACACATAGTTATAGATCGAAATGAATACACAATAATTTTTTGAAAACTTTACCAACTTCCAAGACATATAGTAGTAAATATCCATCATTGAGAGTTTGTAATAGAGGTCTTACCAGAGAATCAAATAGGCTTCATAGAGTTTTTGTAATAGAAGTCTCACCACAGAATCAGATATTAACAAAAGGATAGTGACGACTATGTTATCCGTCGCATTTATTTCTTACTTTAGTTTAGTTTGTTCCCAGTTAATATCGAATATAGATCTGGTGTGTAGTATAAAGAACAATATGTCGGATGTAAGAGTCACTTTTGTGTTGTGCATTATCCGTCACAACATATACGACAGCCATTTGGTTACGCTAGCGAGTTGAATTGCTTTTCCCACTATTTTAGTTACGGCAAAAGAGTTATTATTAAGTATAGGCATCTCACACCATCTCAGAGTTTAGAATTCCAGATGCCTTTTGAAGGTTTCCTGCCTTATGTTAAAATTATATTAATTCTAATTCTATTTTATATAAAATGTTCAATGACAATAGCGTAGTGGGTCAGTATATGTAGACAAAATGATTATCTCATGGTATTAAAAGTCCCGACCTATGAAATAAATTTATTGTTTTCTTCAAATCCACTTCTCAACTTCTTTAAGAGATTGGAAGATTAATACCATAATTCCACGAATCTCTTCCACTATTAAGTTAAAAAATTTATTCTTTTTGATTTAATTTTATGGAATAAATTTTATACCATCACCTTTTAATAATAGCTTCCGAAAGATAAGAAGTTGGCGTTTTTAATTATCATACCAATACCATACATTTACCTGCAACATAATGTCTAATCCTTTTATTTTACGTTCATTCCTCTTTTAATCATAGGTATTAAAAGATCTTGTATATAGGCTTACAAATGTGATTACGTACGTACGTACTTACAAAAAACTGGAATTTTAATTAATTTTTAAAGTTCTCGATATTTCATTGTGTTATCGTTGATTAAAATCTTCACAACTTTAACATTTGATAATTGTAAATATTCGCGTGTTAATGGCGTAAACAATTTTTATTTTTATGTTGTTTTTTAACAAATTTGCAAAAAAGAGCAAATCTCATTAACACAGGTGTTATTTTATTCTTATAATTTTGTTAGAATGAATAATAAAACAGTTTCCTTATGAGAAGTAATTTGCTTAAAAAAATTAAAAGGCCACGTAAAATAGCAAAACCAACTTAAAATTAACAAAATAATATAAAATAAATTGAAAATACAAAAATTGGATACTGAAGAAGTTGCAAAAATTCTTCTAAAATTGCTTCTAAGGTTTTAATTTGCATGTGAGGCAAATTTTAGAAATAAAATATACTAAAGTTTCAACTATTTAATTGAAATTGGAACCGTTTGGAAGATATAAGGGGTAAAGAAATTTACAAAAATTGAGTTTGGCATAACGGATAATTAAAGTACCGTATGGCAACTCTATACATTTGTATTATATATATGAACTAATCAGCAAGTCACCGTATGGCAACTCTATACATTTGTATTATATATATGAACTAATCAGCCAGTCACTAACTCTTAAATAAATAATGACTAATTCTCAATATTTTTGAATACCAGGTTTGGTTTTTCAGTTAACAGTGAAACAAGCGTGCGGACAGACAGATGGCAAGACACACATAACTAAATCGACTAAAAATTCAATCCTGAACAAGAATACATGATTTTTTAATAAATATCATGTCTAATTCTATACGTTATAAATGTAAAGGTAGTTTTAATATGTGTTCCCGTGGAATTAATTGTCCCGCATGTGTATAAATTCTTACATATTACATATTCGTATACATATAGTTAAATTTTTTATAATTTATATACATATAAATATATATAAAGTAAATATTTAATAGCAATATTTGATTTTACAAAAAGTCAAAAAAATAAAATAATAAATTATGAATGATATTGGTTAACCACTAATAGTCAAATAATAAAGTTTTTTTTTTATTTTATAAATGTATATATATAATAATATAAGTATATATACTGTAAATAATTATTAAATTTATTTCAATTGGTTTTTTTTATTTTAAATTAAATATTTTAATTTATTTAAAATTTAGTGATTTTTTGAACACCATATGTTTATCATAAATATCTACATATAATTTTATTTTCTTTTCAATCACTGTTTACATGCGGTGCGGTTTTATTCCGTTGTAATGTGGTCATTTTCTAAAAATTTAATTTGAAATAATTTTTTTTTTTTGGAAATTTGAATAAAATTAAAAAATTTAAAATGATAAAATTGTGTGCATATTTAAATTACTTTATAGAAAATTAAATTAGTTTACTGTGTCACTGTTATACCACATCATGTCATAAACATTATGATTTTTAATCTAAGACAAAAACCATAATCATTCTTATGCTATTTTTCAAAAGATTATTTTAAAAATATTTATCTAAGACAAAAACCAAAAATATGTATTAGGAAAAGATTTTTCAAAATATAAAAGTATTCTGATATTTAAAATATTGGAATGTTGTACTGTTAGTCTTATATTTAACACTTAGTTAAAATTTATAAAAGATACAATTACTATAAAAATTTTTGAATTTGTCTGCTATACACTAAAAATTCATTATGTAACTGTAGTTGCTAATATTTTAGGTTTTAAACATTTATTTTAAATATTGATTAGTATTAAGCGACTAAATTTATTTGAATTGTGCTTTGCAAATTGTGCTTTTTTGGGGACGTTCCATAATCTCGGTTTAGTAAATCTTTTTTTTTAAATCTCATTTTTAGAAAATCTCGTTTTTAGAAAATTTCGTTTTAGAAAATCGCCTTTTTTAAAAAATTTTGTTTTGAAGGTGGATACAAAAACCAGATACAAAACCAGAGTTATAAGCCTTTTTCAGAATAAAAAAACGAGGTTTTCTAAAACAAAATTTTCTAAAAACGAGATTTTCTAAACGAGATTTTGTGAAAACAAGATTTACCAAACCGAGATTTCAGATCACACCCGATTTTTTTTTGATTCAACCATCATTAGTTTTGGTTCATTATTTTAAGTTTGACTCCCAATTCTCAGTCCCTCAACAAAACTTTACACTTTTATTTAAACATTCATTTTAAAAAATTTGATTTGAAATAATTTAAACAGAAAATAAGAGTTATAAATTAATATAGAGTTAAATTTCTAAATTTTCAACCTCTTTATTTTTAAAGAGGCCATAAAAATACCAAAACATTTTAGATTCATGTAATGTACGTGTACACCGTTTACCAAACTTTAGACGATTGCAATAAAATTCCACATAAAATTGGGTCATTGAATTCCATCCAATATTAAATTTTATAACCATATAACCATAACTATTTAATATTTACCTTCCATATATTTGCTGAGGTGCTATAAATTAGAGCTCTACTAAATTACAAAAGAAACAAAAAATGTACAAGGTAATAAAGACTGATATATAACGGTAAAAATGAAACAACAAAAAAAAAGACACGTTGGTAATGGTAAATATATTATAGGCACTAGAAATATCTTTATCGAGTATATCGTGCCTCAACGAAACTGTAATTATACAAATGCTTGAAAATCAAGAGAATCTGACGTACAAAAGAACAAACAAAGAATGTAGAAATTAAAAATGGAGATGTTAATTTTGAAGAGTATTGAAATATAGATGTATACGTATAAATCTTTCAGGAAGGGATATTGAACTTTGAATACTTGTGTATGCATACGTTACCAACTTATGTATGTTTGTACGGTCTTTTTTTTGAATGCTTCCAAACATGGTAAAATGAAAAAAAGTGTATCCAATAAATCAAAGTGAATGTTAAAATAAGTGTTTTTGGTTTTTGACTGTAAGTGCTATATGGGCTTGTTAAAAACAGTGTTGCAAGGCTGAATGTGGGGATAAAAATATTTTGTGCAAAAAGTGTTTTTTAACATGGTTTTCCTTTTAAATAGAAATGATTAAAGCAATAAAGTTTACAAAACTTCACTTAAATTAACGCATGGTAACTACGAAATCGTTGAATGCATAAATTAAATAGTAAAGAAGCACTTTATAGAACTAAGATATTTTCCCAGAAATCCAGTACTAAACTTCAACCTGATTTGAACCGAACTTTATGTATGAAAAAAACTTTAACTTTTAGCTTTTACGAAAATTAACAATAAAATCGGTTTCCGGTACCAAAAAGTGTAAAAGGATTACCAAACACGCTGAAAACGAGAGAAACTGTGGTAACCACCAATCTTGCCAGCTGTAATTGTGAGGTTGTAAAAAAAATTTGATTTTGTTGTTATTAGAACTATATTTTGGTTCTCCAAACCCCAATTATGATGTTAAGATAACCTTTGATAGGATTGTCTTAGCTTAGTTACTGTTTATCACAGCCTAAAACATTTTACTTCTATTTCGTTCAAAAAACCCCGTCATAATTATTGCAATAAATTACCGAGTTGAGGATGAGAGAACCGAATTTTGGTTTCTCACAGCTCCAAGACGGCCGAATGAAAGTGGAAACCTATGTCGCAAAACATAAATTACAGCTATCATAAAGGAATGGTTTTCTGTAAATGTTATATTATTTTATAGCCAAGAATAGAGGTATGCCGGATGTTAGCTCTTTCTACTTACGAATAACTTTTACAACAAAATATTAAATATAATACCCCAAAATCGAATTTAATTGCTACAATTTGGGAATTTCAGTCGTATGTCAAGCAGATAATTTCATTCCATGCATTTTGCTCTTAAGTTCAATATCCAAAATAAAAACTAAAGAACAATGAATTCCGAATTGTAACACTGCATTAAATGGTTAGGAAACCGGAATCAACTAGTGGGTCGTCAGGAATAAAATACAGTTTGTTTTTCATCCTTAGCTTTTGTATGTATGGATAGGATTGGTTAAATAAATTATGGAAGCTAATATGGTCTTTTAAAGTCATTTAAAGTCATTAATCTAAAGTTGTTAAAAAAATTTCATCATTTTATTTCTTCCACATTTAAGGGTGCGAGAAACAAACCCTCGACTAATGATAACATTCCTCGTTTTTATAAACATTGAAAAATTTCCTTGAAGAAAGAAAAATAATTAAAAAGCTGTTAATAAGGTAAAGAAAATTCTGAAGAACTTAATTTTTTTTTTAAGTATCAAGAAAGTTTGTCATCAAAAAAATATTTTATCTTTTAGAACTTCAAAAGACTTTTAAATTATAAGTATTTGCATGTAATTTAAAGTTGGAAAACCACAAGAATCTAAAAAGTTACAAAGTCTTTTTAGTTTTGTGAAAAACCTCATTAAGATCAGAATATTTGTTTTAACTTTTTCATAGACAATCTCAACTTTTTGTTACTTGGTATTCACTTGGCATTTTTTATTTGTATTCATGTTTCCAAACTATTTTAACTTCAAATCTGTAATGCAAAGATTTAAATTCCAAATTCCATGCTGATTTCCATTTGGATTCTTCTTCTACCAACATCTGGGCAACATACGATTTAGACTTTAAGAGACGCCATAAATTTTTTTTTTTTTTGAATAAAAAGATAAAAAAGTTTAAAAACTTTTTTTGTCTAAAAAAAACTTCAAATAATTTACTGGTACAATTTACCCTATCAAATAAACATATGTGATATTTTATATATACATTACATATATAAGTTTATATAACGTAAGTATGTAATGGCTTAGTAGTTTTCTATGCTTTATTTGAATTTATGGACGTAAACTAAAAAAAAAGAGAATAGCAACAACATGAGTGTCAAGCAAGTGCACATTAGGGACTAAACATTAGAAAGAATTTAGGATATAAATTTTAATTTTTTTAATGGAGCTGGAGACGGTCGCTTCTACAACAAAAATCCCCAGTTATTTTTTTGGAAAAAAAAAAAAATAAAAGAAACTCTACGGATATAAGATAGTTCTAGAAGCAATGATGTGATACATGAAACATACTCCACTTCATATGTTTAAAGGATAACTTACAAACATAAAATGTTAAATGTGTTTTGCTGTTTATATTATGTATAGTTTTAAAATACTGGTGAGTTTTTCTATTCGATGCGTCTGCCTTTTTTGTTAAGTAAACTATTCCGCTTGCAACCATAAGTAAATGTCGAACATGTTAAATTCTAATATCAGAATATTGAATTCAACCAACCTGATTTAACACCAAAACTAACTCTTAAAACTACAGTACTCTTACAGCTTTTGTAAGTACACTACTCTTGTAACTTTTGAATGTACTGCCTTCTTGTATTTCTTGTTAGGAATTTGGCTAAAGTTAGCGAAATTTATCCAGCATATTTGCCTTTGTTTGTAAGAGAATTTGTTTCTCCAATTACTAATTAATCAGACTTCAATTAAATAATGACAAAACCGCTAAGCAAATTAAGAGGCTGCAAGTAATATACTGCCTAATGAAACACTGCTGCATAAGGTTTAGTTTTAAGTACGGAACCCTCCTTGGTTCGCTGAGCAACACGGTTCAAAGATCAGGTATTCTATAACTGTGAAGTATGTAAGTGAAAAATTAAACAAAACTGGGATTATACTATCGTCTATAGTTTTTAAAAGTTTATAACCCGAATCCTGCAGGTCGATAGTAAATAAATAAATCTATGGCAAAAACATCAGAAAGCAATGATATTTAAATAAGTTAGAATCCAAAGAAATCGAATTTTGTCATTCCACCAGAGAGATCCACAATCCGGCAAAAAGAAATTACTAGAAGTCTACCAGAATATAAGTTCAAACAAATGTGAAAAATGTTCCCGGATATGCCAAGTTATAGTTAAAGTTATAAAACTAGTGGCAAAAAAAATGAGCTTCAGAAATGTGATCGCAATCATTCAATACTGGATATGCAAACCAATAAGAAAGGAAGAAGAGGCAGCCTACATTTAATAATTTTTAGACGTATTCCAAGTTCGTTTTCTCTTCGACAAATTGGTACCAATACTAAAAAGACAAAATCAACAAAACCACATTTACGTTTTGAAACCTTGGCTAGGTAAGATAATTTGCCTCCAAATACATATATACACTTTTTGTTATACAAAATCTCAATTATATTCCAAACATTTCTAAGCATCATTGAGTTTTACAATTCTTTACAATTGTACAATACAATTCTTTGATATACATATTGCACAATGGTTTATTTTGTAATTAAAAGGCATAAGTATATATATAAAGTTGTGTACATTATATGCATTCACATATTTGGCAATACACATATTAATAAAAGTCACATATAAATGTATAGTGGTATTAGAAAAATAACTGCCAAAAATGGTGGTAGGTACATATCGAAGAAAATTATTTCCTGAGGATATGTGTGCTCGAGTTACACTTAAAATTTATAATGGCATAATTATTATATCCGACTATATATCCGTATTTGTGTAGGGTATGTGCATTACTTTAGCAACTAGCCACTTATAAATTTTCAATAAATCCATTTTTAGGAAACTTAATATTCTTTAGCTTTAAAAAAATAAATGGCTTGCATTCGCTGTATAATTTCCGGAACTTTTTGCTGGAAAATTTTTAAAATTGTTTCGGAACTCAGAAAAAATACGTTAAATGTGATTCACATTAACGAAATATTCATCTGGAACTGAACAATGTTAATAGTTCCTGTTTCCCTGTACAGCAACATTTCAGTTTTACATTTTCATTGTCTTGACTAAAGGTTCAAACATTAGATAACGGACGATGAGATAAAAGTTATTGGGTCCGTTAGCTTTGTTAGTTGGTTCAATATGATACAAAAATTTTTAACCAAACGATTTGATCAAGCGGCTTTACATTTTGTTTAAAATGTGTTGTTTCTTAACACCGAATTTGATTTCAATACAAGATTTTAGAATTTTCTAACTCTGTTAGGCTAGACGTTTTTCCTTGACAAATTAGAGGAGTTGAACTTAAATAAATGGAAGAGTTTATTTGTATGTTTTGCAATAATAATTTTTAGAAGAGTTATTATGTCCCAATACATACCCAAATTTTACATAAGATTTGTTTGAGGCAAGAGAAAATGTCAATACCATTAACCCATTGAGGCACAAAAGGTTTTTTAGTTATTTCTTAATCAACTTAAAACGGTTTTATCGGAATGATTTTTTTGTATTTGTGTTTCCTGGACAATGTTGGTGGACTGTGATAACAGAATGATCATTTATTAACCCATTTCAGTCTTATGTTTGTTTCAAAAACTGTTTATAAATATTATTCGTTAACCCGATCCGGCAAAATTTCTTGGAGATGGAATACAACTTTTAATGGGAATTATTTTTATATTCATAGAAATTTTGAAGACAAGGCAAAGGAAAATATGTGCCAAATCCTTCGCAATATTAGGTTAGTTCCTGATTGTTATGTTAGTCTAAAAATAAAAATGATATTAACATACTTAAAAATTAGTAAAAGTCATCAAATGTCATAATCATAAATGAAAACTATTTATTTAATTCATTTCTTCTCTGCTTGTCTCTTCTACTTCTCTAAAAGAGTAATCAAACACAATCAAGCAAGAGATATAATAATTAGAAAGATATTTTCATCAAAAGACTAAACTTAAGACATAAAAACTCTTGAGAGTCTTTTTATAACCCATATTACAATGATTTCTACGACTCTATACAAAACCTTAAGTTAATAATTTGTTTAAAAAGTAAACAAAAAAATTATAAGATGAAAAAAAGGGGAGAAAAAAAATTATTAAACTTCAAGGTTTTTATGGTTTTTGCACATTTTAAAAAACTTTTGAAAACTTTTCAGTCTTTCGGTCTGTCCACGTGTTTAGAAAATTTTTACACATTTTTACTTTAAACGAAGTTTTAACTGGGAATCGCTATTGCATAACAATTAATTTAATGGAAAAATGTTTTTATGCAGTCCCATCCGTTATGAAATTGCAGCCACTCCAAGTGAGGAAATAGTCCTCTATTTAAAGTTGCTAAAGTATATTTATTGGAAACTTAAAACTTGCTTAAAAACTTGTTTCTAAAGTTCCTAAGGAATTTGAAAACGCCAATTGATAGCCATTTTCAAAAACTTAGTTGAATACCGTACTTTGATTTACCGTTATTCGATTCCCATTTTCCAAATTTTTTACCCCTTATATCTTACGAACGGCTTCAGTTAGAAACATGAGAGAATTTTGAGAGCAGTTAGATCTTAAGAAATAATTATGAATCTTTTAAGAAAAGTATGAGTCTTTTTAGTATGGCCCTCCGTGTATGAACTGTAAGGGACCAAACACTGAAAATTTTCTAATTTTTAACTGTCCAAAAGCTCTTTTAAAAGATTTTCTAATTTTTAACTGTGTCTGTCCAAAAGTTCTGTCATTGCATTTTAAGGTCTACTAACAGCATTGCTAAATTATAATGGGTTTTTTTTTCTAAAATACAAGAAAGTGTCTGTTATATTATAAATATCTAATAAAACTTATCTTCACTTCAATAAGGTAAAGTTGAAAGAGCTTTGGTTTTGTATATTTAAGAAATCCATATGGTATAGGATTTTTAATGCAGTCCATAATGCAGCACCACATAAAACCGAAGGTGTTAATTTAGAATAGTCTTGGGATATGCATAGTGCTACTGGCAGTTGGTTAGATTTGACAAATGCCGGAGCTGCTGGTATGCATTCAACAATGTCTAATTATGCCGAACAGCAGGATCTGACTATTAATACCTTAAAACATTCTTTTCAAATACAGCAGATTTATTAGAATCTGGGCCCTATTGCACCAACACTAATCACTACTGAAATTATCATGTTTTTGATAAGTAAGTGTTTTTTACTAATCATATGTTAACTTCATATGTTTGTTGTCAAATATAGTGTACGTGGAACAAAAGTTTTGATAATTTGATTATTACATTAGTGATAAGTTGTTGGTTCAATAGGGCCCTGGTCAGCATTTATTAAAATACTTATAAAAAAATGCTCAAGGGACAACTATTATGAAATATTCTTAAATTATGAAAATCTGTTTTCTAAAAATCCTTGATTTTTTGCATTACTTGTGTTGTTTTTTTATGCAAATTTGATGTCTGAAATTTTTTTTTTGAATAAAATATGAAAAAATTTTCTTACCCACCTTGACTGAAAAAAAAAAATTCCAAATTGAATTCTGTCTTTGGGATTTTTTCCTTTCTTAACTCATGGGACATAATTTTTTTTTTTTCAAAATTTTTTCTGCTTGTTAGTTTTTCTAATGAAACTTTTTTTTTAAAGATTTTTTTTTGGAGTATCTTAAAGATAATGAATAAATTTAATACAAAAAAATTAATTTAAAGTTACCGTATTATTAGAAAAATTCCTGTGGGACATAACACACAAAATACAAAGATTTTATTTGATATTAAAAATTAATGATTATTTATCCAGGTATTTTCTATTTATAAATTTAAATGCGTATACCTTAGAAATGAATATTTAATAACAGTTTGACTTCTGTAATGAATAGAAGTCAAACTGTTTGAAAGAGATAGATATATCATACTTAATTATATATATCAATTAATAGTAATGGAAGATATACATATGTATATAACCGATTAAATCTTAAATAGATAATATTGTGGTCTGAAAAATGGAATATATAGAATTGGATTCATTTTAATTTAATTCACCATAATATGGATAGGTGTATATATAGCTTGCGTACCTAATACGTTCTTAATGAAATTTTGAGGTTATATTTAATTGGATTTATTCTGAACTATTTTTGTATATGTATCTCTGTTCATTATCTTTATGCGTTTGTACATTCACTGTTTGTGTAATTTAAATTTTTTATTTTAAGATAGCTTTTACTTTTAATATGTGTGTATTAATTTTTATCACATTCCATCAAACGAAACATATGAATACATATATATATATATATATATGTATATAATATAAAAATATTTTCTATTAATTACAAAAATCTGTATTTTATTTTATAATCAAAATTTTTGTATGAATCACAACAACACTTTATATGGTTATAATATAAGATTTTATTATGGGGTCTTTAATAATAAACATGTTTTTAATCTTAAATTATTACTTTTGTTATACGTTTTATAATGCCTTACTTTTGTGTATAAGTATATGTACATAATAAAAATTTATTACTTGTACTTTGAATTTAATTTATATTTTCTTTTAAGATTTTTATTCGTATATTACCAAGCCAGTATGGATGGACATAGTTTAAATCTAAGGGTATATAATAAAATTGGCTTTACGTTTGTGACAATGTAATGGATAGAAGATAGGTTCAAGTATACGGATTGGATCTTATTTATTTATATATTTATTTAATTGCAGGTATCTGAAACATAAATGTTGCAGTAAAAGCTATCTCTGCTTTCTAAGTGGAACATGGGGCGTTTTTATTTTTGTTGGTTCTGTCTACTCTTTTAAGGAGTATAGGGCATTCACCAAGTCAATTTAGACTAGGCACCAGTTTCTTTAATTGTTATATTCACTAAGCCGTTGATTACTTGGCTGTATTTTACTGTATAAGATTATAAATACAAAAATGTTATGCGCCATCTATTATCTTACACAAGAGTTATTTGTAGTCTTTTATTGAATCTTATTTTATACATATTATGATTTAAATTTTAACGATATAATTATACAATTTTATGATATTTTTTTATTACATATGATTTGATATATGAGCCAAATGCTTACCCACTAACCCACTGATGCCCGCCAAAAGCAGTTTTAAAACCGTATTATTCATATACTCATTTATAATCCCTTAGCAACAATATTCCCGTTTCCCACCACCAATCCCAATTAATCTCCACCATAAACTCGAAAAACTCCTTCCATATTTCCATTCCCGTAACCAAACAGTTCATTTGTATTACAAGTTGCTTTCTAAAGTTTGGTTAAAAAATGGTATGATTTTGGTGTGTTAAAGAAGCATACAATCCAAAAGAATACCGAACACCGAGTTCCAATGGGTGCTTTTAAAGCTTTCGACTCCCTGGTAAAAACACAAAAGAAATCACCATAAACTTTTGAAACTTTGTAAACGACGAAGAAACCGTATATTGAAAAACTTCTCTAAAATATAATTGGTTTGGTAAAATAGGTTCGAACAGCTGCCGTACAATTATATTTATTATTTAGTGATATTATGTTTACATTACGTTTTGTTGATATATCCCAGAGTTGACACACTATAATCTTAAATGTATGGGATCTCATTTAAGCTATAAATATTCCCCAACAAAAAAAACTTTAATATTGTATGTCCAGTTAATGAAAATTTGTGGTCAATAAAATTTTTAGAAGAATTTTATAAAATTTAATTTTTGAATGTTACAAGAAAAATACTTGTGAATACTTTATGTAGAACTTTAATAAAGTTTTTTATTAAATGCTTCTTTTCAAACATATTTCCAGGAATTATATCTCGGAAAGCTAAAAATGACATTCTTAAAAGTACAATTTCTTTCAATAAAATAGATTCAATCTTTAAATTTAAGTTTTTTTTTTATGATTATTTTAGGCATTGTCAAATTCTTCTAATTTAATAAAATTTGAAATTGTCTGTATTATTTAGAGTTCTTTATAAAAGTTTTAGTCTTCAACAACTAATTTTAAAAGTCAAAATAAAAATAAACAAATAAGATTAAGTTTCAGTTAGTCTAACTAGTTTCAGCTAGTCTATGTCAGTCTAGTCTAACTTGAATAGCTTAGTTAGCATAAAAAACATTAAAATACTAATGCTAAAATTATCCTCGATGGCGACGACATTTCTCCGAAGCTATCAATAAATAAAAAAAAATATCTAGTATTTCAATCGAAGGAAAAGATTAATTGAACTTGAATTGTATAAAACCCCTAACTAAAGATTCACACGATCATTAAATCTTAAATAAAAGTCTTAGTTGAATAATTTTATAAATATCTTCCAATTTTATGAATATCTTCAAATTTCCAAGATTTATCAAGTAGATATAGTATACTCCTTTTATTGAAAAATATTATCCAGTAAATCGTTGTCTGCAAAAAACTATTAAAAATTTTTACCAAGCAATTAATTTTGAGACTTAATGATATTTATTTTATGTTGACATAAGAAATAAAGAAAATATTAATTGCTAAAATTTACATTTAACATTTTTTAGTATTTTTGAGTATATTTGAGTATTTTTTTATTTCACATTGTTAAAACATCGTAAAAACCGTCTTGTTATCTGTGATCATAAACCAAAACAGTGACATTAATATAAACAATCCAGAATAAACGGGAAATTTGAATCCAGAAAGAAAAGATCGATAAGGATCTAAAGCAGTCCGGTGCAAACTTTTTTGACATTCGGGCCATTCTTACAACTTGGGTATAGCAATGGGCCGCATGAAATGCTATGATTAATAACATGAATTGAGAAAAATATATATAATATGTATATTTAAATTTAAATACAAAATAATTTTATTTTATTCATTAGCATGAAATTCCACAAGAAAATAATATGCAAAAATCTTAATTTTGTATATGGTTGGTATTGTTACAAATATTTTTTGTGGTTACTATTGCTAAGTTGCAAATTTTCTGTCTGTTTTAAATATTTTTTCCTAATGATAAAAAAATATATATAAATGTACCAAAAGTTAATGTTGATCTTGTGTTTTTTGTGAATAATGAATTGCAGTTTAATTAAAAAAATTGTAATTTTTAAGTTTCACTTTTATATATTTTAACAAGTACAAAATATCTGTGCAAAGAGATTTTGAAGTTGATCCGAGATTTTATATTTACACCTAAGGTTATACAATTTATGTTATACTTTACTCCACGAAACGTAGGTACATAATTGTGGTTTTATGTTTAAAAAAAAATTATATTTTGAAAAAATTAAAAAAAAATATTATGAAATAGTATGAAAAAATATATTATTAAATGGGCCGCACAATATCTTTTTTGAGCCGCATGCGGCCCATGGGCCGCAGTTTGCACGGGTCTGATCTAAAGTAAATTTGACAGAAAAAATCAAAATTGAATATAAGTGTACCATCGGAGTACACAAAATTTCATAAAATTTAATTTTATATTGTGACATCCAGTTTTTAAGAGTAACTAAGCAAAAACAACTTAAGGCAACTACTTGTACCAATCCGATGTATACTTATATAACTAATGTTTGTTCAAACTGAATATGTTTATATTTATTATGGTTCATTTTATCTCAGATTTCATAATGCTATTCAGTTTTTAAAATTTTATCTAAGGTTCCTTAAAGTCTAAAAATAATACTAATACTTAATAATAATTTATGTCTGTTTTAAAGATTTTTAAATAAAAATTCTTCCCAGAGGGTCTCAGTTTTTTCTGTATTATAATATTTAATAATTATTTAAAATTAAAAAAAAATATTTGGAAATTTTTGGATTCTTCCCCTGCAGTTTTATAATTTTTTATTCTATGATGAGTCCATTTATTGAAACAATTTCAATTTAGTTTTATGTACATATTTATGTACATACGTATTTCAACAATACATGGTTGTTAAAATTGTTAAAATAAAACAATCTTATTATTAGTAATTAAAGTCAGAGTAGACATAGATAAACCTAAATGTATGGATCGGATCATAATTAAAAAATGAGTCAGTTTAACTATGCAATGTTAATTTTTCCGTTGTATAAATCAAAATTAATTTTTATACAATAACCATCTTTACTATTGAAATTGAGTCAATTTGTTTATCGGGTTCGAGTATCTCTCATATAATATTTATTTTTAAATAAGTATTACTCTATATTTAATAAAATTCGGCGTCTGAAATTTTTCCAGAAGTAGTTAAGTTTTAAAACCAACATTTATATTAAAATTTGATTATCTTATCTTACACCAGGTGTATGGATGCACAATACAACTTCTTGTTTTTCATGAAAATAACTCTATACTTGGTAAAGCTTGACATTTTAAATTTGGTCAAAAGTAGTTAAGTTTAACGGCAAAAGTTTGTGCAAAATTTAGTTGCGGTAGTACAGTGGGTTGGAGTAGCTGCCATACCATTTCTTCTTTTATATGAGGATTACTCTAACCTAAGAAAGCTGGATGACTAAAATTTTGTTAATAGTAGTTAACTTTAATAACCGGCGTTTGAATAGAATATAGTCGCTATAGTGGAAGGAGTTTGAGTAGCTGCTTTTCAACTTATATTTTCATTTATACATAACTGAAAGTCTAACAAGTTGAGTATTTGAAGTAAATAGCATTATCTAATCCAATATCTATATTCTGGTAATACGGGTACCCCAGAGTTGAAGAAGTCTATTCTATTACACTTTTCCTCGTTTTGTTTTGATTCCTGAAAAAATGTTTATGGAAAACGTACTTACTTAAAAAATTTCAAATTTAATAACATATTTCAATTAATCATTCTCTATAGATTTGTTACATTAAATCTGCACGTTTAAGGTCGATTCCCGCTAGACCAGCACAGGGACTGACTCTATTAACAGACTAGGATAGAGAAAGAAAGCTTAAAAAAAGTTTTTGTCAAGTTCCGTTACCATTTACGCCATGTATAATTTCTGTGTTAATTTTTCTCAATAACATTTTAACTTCAATTTAAAATCTATTGAGTGGGACAGCAATGCGCACCGGGAATTAGCTAGTTTTATATAAACATTTTTAAAAAATCATATTTTGATGAAATTTCAGCAGGCAACTTGCATTTAATTAACTTTTATTATAATTTAAAAAAATTATGTAATTAAAATAATAATTAGCTAGTTGGTACCCATATGATCTCATAAAAATGATCATAATAACACTCATGTTTAGTAATTTGAAAAGTATAAGAACAAAACAATAAGAACAAATATGCCTATACATACTTACAAATAATGATTATGAAATACAAAATTATGTCAAGTATGATTTCATATATCTGAAGTTAAGAAAATTTCTTGTTTTGCGTTTTTCAAATTACGTTCGAGGGATCATATAACAAAGTCAGTTTTTTTAGTCTCAGTCACTGAAGTGGATCAAAGTACTGAAGTTTTTTTTTATACTTATTTATTTTGCTAAAGCGGCGTAGCGTATTAAATTTTTATTGTTTATTATAAGTTTATAATAATAATACGAGTAAATTTATATACAGGTTTGTATCATGATACTTTACTCGGGTATAGCTATTGTATAAGATTATGAATACACAAATGTTAATTTTGTGCGCCATCTGTTATCTTACGCAAGAGTTATTTATATATTAAATATTATCTTATATTATGATATTAACTATTACGATATAATTATCCAATTTTACAATATTTTTTTATTAGATATGATCTGACCGGGGTTTGAACCCGAGACTTTTCATATGAATGGCGGCGTCTTTACCACTACGCCACTGGTCAGATAAATTCGAATAATACAAGATTATTTGGTTTGTGTAGCAATAATAAACTTCTGTTAAATATTTTAAAAATTACTGTAAATTACTTGGAAAATATTATGTTCATGCGGGTTTCACTATTATCCTTCTCTACCCATATTGTGCCAGTCTATATATGTATGTGAATTTTTCTTTTTATTTATAAAACTTAATGCAGATGAAAAAATTTTCAAAAAAGTTTATAAAATGTAATATTTATAATATTCTCTCTCTGTATATTAATTCCCACAATCATAAAAAAAGATATTTAATTGTGGAAAATTTTCTTTGATTATTCAAGTTGAAACATGACGGTATTCTTCATGAGGGATTATAACTCATTAATTGGAGAAAAATTCTTCAGAACAACACTCACAGAATATTCATAAAAATAATAAAAAACAAAATAAGCATACAATGAAATTATTGCATTCTGAGTTAAACAAGATAAGAGAATAAAGAGTGACATTAATTGAGTGACACTTTTTTTTGCTTTCAGGTGACACATTTTATTCTAGTGAAAGAAAACTGGATTATTTTGTTTTTGGAAAAATGACAGATGATATACCGTTGCAAATTTTATTTTTTTTTTAATTTGTATATATAAAATCATTATAGGTAAATATTAAATTGTATTTTATAAATTAAACAACTGTATCATTATGAATTAATGCACATGTGTATAATTTATTTGTGATTTTTTTAGAAATTAGAGATACTGTCTCAAAAGCATAAAATGAGAAGGAAAGAGAAAAGGTGAAGAAAATTTTAATGAAATATTAAAGATTTTATTTATAAATAAAGTAAACTTCGAAATTTTCTGATATATTTGACAGTAAAATTTTAATAAAGGGCCTCGGTGGATTAGTGAGTAAGCATTTGGCTTACTAACCGAGCGGTTGCGGATTCGATTCCCGTTTTAATTGAAAACAATCATTGAAAAATAATTTTTCTTTACAAATCTCCATGGTGACCAAATATAATATAAAATATACAAATCTATATATATAAAAATGAAAGTTTGTTTATTTGTTTGTTTGTTTGTTTGTTTGTTTGTTTGTATGTTTGTTTGTTTGTTTGTAGCGAATAGACTCCGAAACTGCCCAGCCGATTTTCATGAAAATTTGTGTATAGGAGTTTTTGGGTACGGAAAGAAATCGTGGCCCAAAAATTTTGCTCTAATGGACCGCCAAGTTGGGGCTGTGGTGCAAGTATTTAAACTTCTTTGTTCTAAAATGAAAACGGTTTGACCGATTGATTTCAAATTTTGTATACGTGTTGCTCTTTGAGAATTGAGTAGACACTATTGACAGTTTTGGAATTTGTTAACCCATGTCGGGCCGACGGGTGGTCAAAAAAAATTTTGGGTCCAAATTTTGTCCGATTTTACGAAATTGTGCTTTGGCTTAAAAGAAAGCCCCAAAAAAATTTTTGTTGAGTTCCATTAACCCATTGCGGCCCAACAGCTTTTTATAGGTTTTTTCAATACTTTTCTCTAAATTCGAAACGATTTGACCGATTGACTTCAAATTTTGTATACGTGATGCTCTTTGAGAATTGAGTAGACACTATTAATTGTTTTGGAATTTGTTAACCCATGTCGGGCCGACGGGTGGTTAAAAAAAATTTTGGGCCCAAATTTTGTCCGATTTTACGAAATTCTGCTTTGGGTTAAAAGAAAGCCACAAAAAAAATTTTGTTGAGTTCCATTAACCCATTGCGGCCAAACAGCTTTTTATAGGTTTTTTCAATACTTTACTCTAAATTCGAAACGGTTTAACCAATTGACTTCAAATTTTGTATACGTGATGCTCCTTGAGAATTGAGTTGACAATATAAACAGTTTTGGAATTTGTTAACTCATGTTGAGCCGACGGGTGGTAAAAAAAAATGTTGGGTCCAAATTTTGTCCGATTTTACGAAATTCTGCTTTGGCTTTAAAGAAAGCCCCAAAAAAAATTTTATTGTATTGCATTAACCCATTGGGGCTTAACAGCTTTTTATAGGTTTTTTCAATACTTAACTCTAAATTAAAAACGGTTTGACCGATTTTTTTCAAATTTTGTATACGTGCTCCCCTATGAGAATTGAGTTGACACTATTAACAGATTTGGAATTTGTTAATCCATGTCGGCCCGACGGTTGGTCAAAATAATTTTGGAAGCTAATATTGTCAAAATTTGCGAAGTACTGCTTTGGCTAAAAAGAAAGCCCCAAAAAAGTTTTGTTGAGTGATTTGGAAGCAAATTACGTCCAATTTTGCGCAATACTGCTTTGCCCAAAGAGAAAGTGTAGTTCCGTTAACCCAGTGGGGCACAGTGGCTTTTAATAGATTTTTGCGTTACTTAACTCTAAATTAGAAAGGATTTGACCGGTTGACCTCAAATTTTATATGTGTGAAGCAACTACTTGAAAATGGAGTTGAGACTGTTAACAGTCGGTCCTACGATTGGTCAAAAAAATTTTTTTGAAAGTAAATTACGTCAAATTTTTGGAAAATAGATTGTACTGCTTTGGATTACAGAGAGTTTCAAAAAATCCTAGGATAATCCTAGAAAAATTGTTTTAAAAAGATTGCTTTCATACATTTTAAAATTTACATGTGTAAACCGTGTGTAATTTTTGTGTTAACTTTTTGCAGTAACATCATCTTCAATTAAACCTCCATTGAGAGGCGCAGCAACGCGCACCGGGTACTAGCTAGTATATAATATAAACAATAACATTACTTGAAAGTTTATAAAAAGTATTGAAAGTAGGTGCACAACGGGCCGCAAGGCCTGCCTGGTACGATGGCACATGCTATCCCCCATATCAAAACAATAGCAGCAAAGTTACCCCTTACCTCACTGTGCGACATAGAGTAAAGCATAATTAATTTATAATTGATTTATTTAATAAATCTATTAAATCTGAAAACAGACTACCTGAGATTAATTTAATTATATATTATTTTTAATATTAAAATATATTTAATTCAAAGTAAATTATTTGAAGGTTTTATAAACTTACTTTATTTACCTAAAGTAAATCCTACATCTTAAAGTAATTAAAAATTTTAAAGTATTACAGAAATTTTAAAAACAATATAGGTAAATGTTCATCTTAAATTTCATAATTCTGATACCCTTTTAATGAAAATTTTATAATTTGATTAGCATTATCCCATTTATCCATCTTTCCAACTTTTATTTTCATTTATAAACAAATTGTATATACATACACAGTTTTATTTATACAGATATATCTCCTTCTCCGCTTTCGATACTGTTATATATATTACAAATGTATCACACAATCAAGGAGGTAACAGTTTTAGCTGGTGAAGTCTTATGATATATAGTTGGGGTTAAATATTTTCATTATGTTTCTGATATGTTGATGTTTCGACACAAAGGGAGGTTTTTATAGTTTGTACCAGAGTGATAAGAAGTTTCAGTGCGTACAATTCACAAGTATACGCTTAAATTAATATTTTTGTTTTATTATTTCATTATTTTTATTTAATATTTTGCTGTAATACCTAATTTACCTTAATAAGAAATTTTAATAATTAGTTCCAAATCTTTACTATACTATCCCATCACTTCATTCTAAAAATACTATACTGTGTACTGAATGATACAGATACGTATACAGAGTATATTACATATATATTTTAGTAATTTCTTCAAAGGTTAATTAAAAATTGGATTTAAGAGTGAAAGAAGTAAATTTACCAACCATCAGATAATTTTTTTTTTCCTTCTTACTTCAATATTTCGTGCCTGTTTTTAACACTCTTTAAAACAGAAGCTCTCATAAATAAGTACTGATTACCTTGATTAATATTGCGGGCGTAATTTATTTGAACAATATAAATATAACGTAGATATATACTTCTATTTTTATATTACTGTATGTTGGTCTTGTATATATATAATATATATATATATAAATAATACAAAATAAAAATATAAGGGTAAATACAAAGTTTCGTCTTTTACATTAAAATTTTAATTCTTTTTCAAAACTTTCTAAAAAGTTTTTATCAACTCGATAATTTTAGGCTGTCGAAGTAATGAGAAGCAAAATGATGAGGTAAATCAATTTAAAATTTCTAATTAATTTTTAAGATTATAAGTTCAACTATCAACACTAAGGAGCACAGTTATATAAAAAAATTCTAGTCTTGAGTAATGTAATTAAAAATTACTTAAGCCATAGCTTAACTAATATTACACTAAATGAACTGAATTATGTATAATAACTTAAAATCAAATATCAGGACTGTTAATTAGAACTGTTGATTGTCAGGATATTTATTTATAAGGTTGAAATTAAGATTATATTTTGCACAGTAGATATTTTCTTTAAATTCACTAATTTAATTTTTTTATTTCATTGGAAAAATGGAAGAACTAGCTGTTACCTTTTATGTTTCAAATAATTTATGACTTCAGCCAAACGCAATGCAGGAGAGGAATATTGTCTGAATAAAAACGTTTCCTGTTAAGCGTGGCTGCTAAATCTGCAATAATGCGTTTAAGTTGTTTTGAGCTCAGTTCTTTTTGAGCGGATAATAAGTAATAGAAATAGTAGATGAACGTAGCTTTCACATTTGTCCAAACTCCTGCAGACAAAAATGTCATAGGATTAAACAAATTGTAATGAATTCAATCTATTGTAATAAGTATGACAATACACAATAAGAAATCAATAAGTGTGACAATAAACAACTTTAAGAGGAAAAAGCAATATTTGCAATGGAGACAACTTTATTTAATAATCTTCAACAAAACTAGGGGTTGAAAATTCAGCCACACCAGCAAATAACTATTTGAAGCGTAACCAGTTGAATACGTCAATCAAATTAAATTGCTAAGCGGCAATATTATTACAAAAAGTAGTTTAAATTTGAATTTACTCATCAAGGGATCATAGAATTTCCTCTTAATACTTCCATCTAACACGTTTTCTTCGGGTTTGCACGATCTCTCGTGTGAAACTTCATTTGCTCTTTTTGAAAGGTGTTTCGTCAGACGTTATACAGATATCTGCGTTTTCTGCTTCATTTAGAGTTTCATTTTCAAAATCAAAAATTGGGTTAAAATAATTGAATAATATAACTCACAGATATAGAGATAAAAAATACCATATAACTAAAATACAAAATTATTACAATACAAACAAAATAGAATTCTATCCACAATTCATGGTTGAGAGTAACGTCTGCCACATTCTTTGTTCCTTTTCTTAAAAAATATCGCTTTAATGCTCTATAACACAAAGGAAGGAATCCAACTCTTCGGCAATGACTAAGTAGAGTAAAAATTAAGTGTATATGAATTGGGTTTATATCGAATATCTCCTATTTCATTTATTCGAGATATTTACGTGCAGTCAGATGTTCTTTCACAAATACTTTAATTTTGTGTAAGAACCTCTGATTTATATTCTGATGCTTAGAAAATTTAAGACAGTCTATTAAAAAAATCTAGACATTTAGTGAGTGAAAAATAAACAGATTTTCTGAATACCATCCATGATTTTGAAATTATCTAAAAGAAATTTTCCGCGTTGAATGCTTGCATTTTTCTTAAATGTTAAATACAGTCGAAATGTTAAGAATCTCAACAACAGACCCACTACAATATTAAAGGATGATTAATTTATTTATAAATGTTAATTAGATACCTTTGCTTCGATATTGAAGTAGATTCTTACGATCCTGATATCAGCATTTATATAAAGAGTGTTGCCAATATCTTATTAATAATACCTGCGAGAAAGAAAATGTGAAACAAGTTAGTACCGATACTACATAAGGTATTAATAAGATAACAGATTGGGATTAGAATTGCTAGTTCGGTTTTATAATACAATGTATAACGTCAAAGAATTTGCCTTTGTCTTGTGTACACCCGTAACTAAAAGTTATATTTGGATCATAACTAAAAAAATTGAAACTGCAGTTAATACCGTAATTAATCAATGCATTGTCAATGGTTCCAGTTTTCTTTGGTATAGTATTTGAATTATTGATTATTTTTTTCAGGAAATTTCTATTAAAGAACGGTAGGATACGAAATTAATTTATATAAAGAGTAACAATAAATGCAACAAACCATGATTTATGTTCATAATTTAAATTAAAAGGGGAAAATTCCTGGAAAATTTTTTAAAAACTACATGACATCAACGGTTATCAAGTGTACCCATTCCACAACTTTTATAAATTTTCTAATATGTAATGTGATAAACTAGTTGTAATAAAAACCTCGGGAGTTAAATAACTTGTTCCGTAGTTGAAATGTTTTTTTTTATAAGGATATAAAGGGTATAGAAAGGAATATTCTTCCAAATACTAACACTTATTTTACTTTTAATAGTAAAATTCCAGAAATCGTAACATCATTAATCTTCTCTAGTCCACCTTACACTAAAAATAAGTTATCGGATAAGAATTTTTTTTACTACTGTGATGTGATTATTAATTGTTTTGAAAAGTTTATTTCGATAAGAAAAAAAAAGTTAGGGGTAATTTATAAAATTATATTTTTTTAATCTTTTTTGTTTCCTTAGGGTTAAATCACTTTTTTTTTAAATTCGTATATGTGTGCAAGTTTTTTTTGAAATTTTTAAATAATGTTCACGTTGCGGGTGAGAACTGATCTATTATAATCCAAAAATTAAAGTAAAATACATTCATATGCGTCTGGTGGATATTATTAAGTATGTAGAACTTGTATGGTCTTTGTATACTTTGGTTGCTTTATAGAAGACCAGACAGAACATTGGTGGAAATATTCAATGTACTCATGTAAAATATTTAAAGGGTTGTAAATAATGGTACAATGTAAACCAGGAATCATATACGAAACTGTACAGCCCCAGCTGTGAGATAGTGAGTTGTTTCAAATAGTATTTCAATTATGATATAGCAATGGTTAAAATTTTTTTGAGTTATCTTAGACGATTTAAAAATTGTGTAAGTATGTAACATAATACAATCAGCGGGCTGAAAAATTTCAAGACACAAAGACAAAGTAGCAGAATAGAATATCCGAGCTTATTTTCGAGAGAACTTATTTGCAAAATGTTGAATACACCTGAAGTGTAGAAAAGTACAGAGTCAGGCAGAAAAACCAAATAGATAAGTTATCACTAATAATGAATACCATATCACAATAATGCAGCGATTCGTATACAGCCCATACCATAAAATGGTTTTAATTTTTAAAATTGAAACAATCATTACCATTTTTTTAAAAGCAACTTATTTATCACTTATCAAAGAAGCTCTATCTTCGGAAACACTGTATTTAATAAGAAAATTGCTTTACACAAAACTTTGACTGCGATTTTCAACTTCTCATCTTTCCGTAAAAAACAATGTAATATCCCAAAATTTGCAAGACTTTTGCAAATGAATGAACAAATTGAAACTAATAAAAACAATTTTTAAATATTTTTTAAAATTGTATCAAAATCAGCAAGCTGGATAATAACTGTCCACAAAATCTTCATCAACCAGTTCTTCAATTTATTTCATACCGCATTATGTACAAGTACTAGCATGGTGTTTGCTATGTGTAAGAATTTTTTTTGCAACACCTACGTACGTGTACAAAAAATAAATCAGGCGATAAAATTCAAATTAATTTAAAGTGTACATTATATGTACACGTATACTCAGTATAGTGACCCTACCAGATAAATAATGGAATAATTAAATGATAAATGATAATATATTATCATTTTGTTTAAGTGCTGTTTGAAATAAGAGTGGGACTCAAATAAGTGATAATTGAAAGAAGAAATAATGGTTTGTGATAGAATTGCAAAATAAAAATTAAAATAGTAGAATTAATTCTATTTTTTATCAAGGATTTGTAACTTATAATTATTAATAATTCAAGAGAATAACTTAAACCAGAATGGTTAGAAGCGTTTCTTAAACAATAGCTTAAATTACAACACCGAGTACAAGCCCTGGAGTAGTTCGCATGCCGTAGACGAAATGCTTTTATTTGCAAAAATTTTAGTGGAAATTAAAAGGAAACTCGGTTTTTATTTACTTCATCTTAAAGTATTCTAAAAATTTTTCCATTTCTAAATGTGCCGGAATGCAAAAGTCGTCAAAACTCCAGATCTTTAACATTGGAAATATTAAATTTCAACGTCTTACAACTGTTATAGCTCATTAATACAAAAATTTAGAATCTAATCCTTTCCTTTTAAGCTTTTGTGAGGTTTAACTGTTGCAAACTAAATAAAGTATTTACGAGGACTTCAGTTACTACGCTTTCTGTTTAAATATTTTATAACTTTGGACATCTACAACGCTTTTCCAAAAAATTTTCTTCTACAATATCTTTACTTGTAAAAAGTTAACAGACATACATGATGGCCAGTTTTTTAAAAATTAGCTGGAAATAGCTTCAAACATTTACCGATTCCATGATGAAAGAAAACAAAATAATAAAAAAATTGATGCAACAAGCAAATGAATGATGATGGAATCAACTTTGTTGTTTTTGTTACTTTATCACAAGTGACCACACAAGTTGATGTACAGACGCATATATAAATACACATTTCTATACTTTTACATTGGGATGAAATATTTTATTAAATAACTTTTTATATCCTTGTTGGATTACTGTTTGTTGGATCGGATGTTTTTGGGTACACATATGTTTATTATTGGAACAGTTTTTATTTTTAACGCACCGTAAAAGAAATCCCATTTCTTTTATCTTGTTTTCATGAGTGTAGGTGGAAAACATGGAAAAACTTTTAAGAGGAATGAAACGAGTGGTATTCCTTTATAAGAGAACTAATAAACCGCTGGACAAAAAATAGTTAGTTAAGAAATAGAAGTAAATTTTTATATTAAAGGATGATGGTAGCCAAAGAGATATGTCTTCTACAAAACCTTTGGGAATTATGATTGTATTCATTAATATGTTAAACAACACTTTTAGGCAAGAGGTGGTAGAAGGTTTCGATATATGAAAAGCAATATTTCCTTCATATAATTAGAATATTAAAACACCAAGCAGTCGACTTCTCAGAATATTTCAAGGCTGATGCACATGGTTCGTTAGACATAAGACATCCTTTTCGCTTATTATAAGAGAAATCTAGCCACGCACAGAAGAGAGGAAGAAGAGTCCGTCTTGAAAACTTGTAGGCTTTCGAATAAGACTCGACAATTTTTCATTTACCGTCCAATTATTTGTATAACTATCAAAGGATTTATCATCAAAAACTCGAATACTGTTTGTTGCCATCTACTTTTACCATTATAAAGAAAACATGGTTCTTATCAAATCAAATATATTTCAACTGATCTGTATTTACACTCTTTTAAAAGTCCAAGGTTTTATTATCTTCTAAACTAATGAAGTTTGACTAAGTTATCGTCAGTAACTCCTTTCTTCTTGTAGGAATCAATCTGAAATGTCAGTGCATATGTTTGGTGTTCTGTTAATCTCGTGATGCTTTATTAATCCTTTTAAAATTGTCAAGTCTATAACATCAGACCATCTCAATATTGAAGACAGATTTGGAGTTTTTTGCGAAGACAAGTTATCAGATCATCTGTTGAATTTGGTCTCCGAATCTATAATATCGGTCATGCATTAAACCTTGATTTTTAAGTATTTCAAGAACTTTCTATCTATTGGGTTTATCAGTTATAATAAAAAGAATCAAAGTAAAAGTATAGGTGTATTGTTTGGGGGATCGCTTTGCTACCTTTTTTAGGAATAGGATGGAACCTGAAAAATTTTCTAGAAAAGTATATACTACAAAACCAGTAGTATAATTCTGCTGGAGAATTTCTTTGATAATTCTCACTTATGAATGCAGCTGCATCTTCTTTATATTAAAACATTTTCTTTGTTAAACTAAACTATATCTTATACAGTAGATCTTACCAATTGGATCTGTTTCTGAATGTAATCTAATGTGAAAGACTTCGATTTCTTCGGTTAATAATTCAGAAGCAATTCCTAATTCCTTTTGCACAGGAATATACTTCAATTTGCGATTGTTGAAATACTTCAATCAATTATCTTGAAAGACCTGGTGTAATTAGAAAGAAAGCAGCGCCAATTGTTGAAATGTGTACGTTTTTTGCTACCATAATAAAGTTTTTAAAGAATTTTGCTGTTTTGCTGATTTTCAGTTTCGAGTTTGAAAGTATTTTCAGTCTCCAAGGATTTGAAATTTAAATAATAATATGTTCTCTAAGAAAAGCAAACTGTTTTTAATCTCTTAGGACTTAAGGAATAAATAACAACACTTGTGTACTACCAAAAATAAAAAAAAAAATGAATTATGTTAAATTCCTTTTTCATCCAAAAATTAATTTATATCTTTGAATTATAAATAAAAGTTTTAGGGTGAATCCCAAGCTATACAACAAATAATAAGCAATCATGCAGGAAATTGAAAAAAAATATACAATACATTGAAATGAAATAAAATAATGATAATGGATTCGTGCGGAAGATATTTTAATATAGTAGTGAAAAGATGGGTTCAAATGATATTAATTTTTACCACAAAGCCTTGTTAGGTTGCAGCAGAGACCGTTAACCTCTAAATATTTTCCTTTAAATTCTATCTAAAATTTTGACATAACTGTCTGACCTTAAAAAAAGTACGGCGGGTAACGTCTATTAAAATATTTTTCATGCAAATACCCTTTATAATTTATATGAAGATCACTCAAATACGCGACGTCTTGCGCAATACGCGACATCTAATTTCCAAATTTTATACAACATCCTTTTTTTTCCCAATTTTTATATAAAATGACATTTTGTGGCATTATGAGATAAATTTTTTTCGGAAAACATTTATGAAATTGACAAAAGTCAAGAAGCATCCGCTAGGCGCTAATGTATCGACTGACGTTTATACGTCGTACGCCGTATGTTCTTATATAGGTCCGGTAGAACAAAAGGTATGAGGATAATATATTTTATATATTATATTTTTAATATATTTTATATATATTAAATTTCAGTCAGTACAAACAGTTGATTTTACTTTTTAAATATAAATTTTTAATTTTCAATATTATTTTTATAAAGTGTCACAAAATTAAGCTTTTATTCTATTCGTCGGAATGGCAGCTCTTTAATTGTTATTTCGTCTTTGAATTCAGAAAACCAAGCAACTTTGCAAAAGGTAAGAATTTCTAAAACAACAATTCTAGAATTGAAAAACTTTTGATTTAACTTCTGATCGACTGTTTACACCGTTTATTCGTATCTGTAAATGATACATACTATGTTTCCAACTTCTTAAATATTAAATAAAACGAAATACCCAGAGAAATGAAGTAACAAAGTATAATTTAAATGCTTCTAACCATTCATCAATGTGATAATCACCTGAGTCGCAATATATTAGAATATAAAACCAAAGTAAAAAATTGTTAAGTTTTTATTAGTGTAAAATCAAGTTTAAAATATAAAAAATGAAGAAGTGTATATGAATCTTTGAAAAACCCTCCTTCGCTTTTCCATCTTAAGTCATGCACCGCAATCAAATTAAAGAAATAAAGTAAAAAAAAATTTAATTCCCATGTATAATTAAATTTTCAACTTGGTTGCAAACAAAAAAATTCTTCACGAAAAAAGTTCTACTATAAGTTCTTTTCTGCTCAATTACGTGTTGAAATGTAGGTACTCTAATTAAATATTATTTTTTAAAACACGCTATGTTTATTTCTTTGAGTTGGAACTCCTTTAAATTTTTTATAAAAAATATTTGTTAAAACAAAATAAAACTCAAATTTATTTTAACTTAATTAAAGACTAAAAACGCAATATAAAAAAAATATAAAAAAAAAAGAGAGAGACTCTAATAAAAATAAAATCAACAATAAAATATATATTATACACTTTCACAGGAGTTGGCAGTCCCATATGGAAAGCACAGTCGATGATGTCGATGATGTCGATGATGGCAAAGAATTTTGAAAAATTCCAACCCTTTCAATTAATATCCAACTCATTTCGCCAAAAAGACTCTACACAGTGGAATCTTGTAGGTTGATACTTCAATCAATTTTCTATAATATTTCTATTGCATATTATGAACTTCTATACTCATTTCAGCTATCTTCTCACTCTTTACAAGTTTGTTAATTAAGTGATTAGACTTAGCCAAGTTCTTAAAATTATATAAGGTGAGAAAAAACCCATACATGTGGTTTGTTATGGTAATAGTTTTTGTTAAAGTAGAGACGAGCTTCTTTAATATTTTAAAACATATTCGACTTATTAGAGAGATTACAGCTGTTGTTGACAGTTAATCTGTCAAGTGGCTGATTTCTAAAAGCGTTATATTTTAAAACCATGAAATATACCTATATTCTTTAGTTTTCGGAATCTACCAGGTCTCTTTTCACACAGCTTTATAATAATGCATTCTTTAGCTAAATCAAATGGCTGGTCGTACCTCAATTATTTTTTAATAAATATAAATAAATAATAATTTAAATGCGCAAATTGCTTGTATTGTAAGCGCTTCGCATTATGTTTATAATCGGCTTATTCGTAAACGGCTCAATTATTTGTTTACAAATATAAATAAATAGTAATTTGAATGCGAAAATCGCTTGAATTTCACGCGCTTCGCGTCAAATATATAATCGGCTTATTCGTTAGCAGCCCTATTGTTTGTTTATAAATATAAAAAAATAATAATTTGAGTGCGCAAATCGCTCGAATTTGAAGCGCTTCGCGTCAAATATATAAACGGCTTATTGTTTAGCGGCTCAATTACTGTGATAATAAATAATAATTTGAGTGCGCGAATCGCTCGTATTTTTAAATCTTCACTAGTATAATCTTATAGTTAATTGAAGATTGGCAATGTAAGATTGTCGTTACTTATATAGCTTTAGATAATTAGCTTAAGATTACCCCGAAATTTTATTTTTAGTATGCCATTAAATAGCAAATATGTATACTAAGAAAATTTTGTTTGAAAATTAAAAGGAAACCTAAAACTTAATAATAATTTTATTTTGCGAATCACTGTACTTACGGCGATTATTATATGCTCACGAAAAATAAACTTAACTTAATTAAAATTTTCCCAAGGTTGATTTATATTGTATGATGTATTTTTATAGCCTGGTAAAAGTCACGAGTAAATTATAGTTGAATAAAGTTTTGTTGTAATTTTTTTTTCTTTCTTTCTCTATTTTTTATAGACTTCTTACAAATAATTATTAGTTTTAATTTAGCTGTGAATATAAGCCTTATATTTTATAGAAGAGTAAAAAATCTCAAGTTACTATTTTTCCTTATAGTATTAGAAAATTTTTTACTTTTAATTGTAAAATGTTAGCAGTTGTAAAAATGTTTGAATAAATTAATTACAATATTTTCTATAATTAAAATAATTGATTGCCTTTTGAATAGATTTTGGTACTTAAATATTTTAGTTTGCATTCACTTAATAGTATTTAATATTGGAGGGACAAAATAATTGATATGAAACGTGTCTTTTTTATTCACCTCAACTACAATAGAATTTATTTTTCAGTGCAGTACAGACACAGAAAGGCAGACACAGTAGTTGATCGAATGAATTTGAATTTCTATTTTTTTTATTTTTCAGCTTAAAATTGTATAAATAATTTATTTATTAGTATTCAATGTCTAAATGCAATTTAAATGCATAAGACATAGTACAAAATATAAATATAGATATATATCATTTTGTACTGTATATATACATATATATTGTGTAAATTTAAAAAACATATTGTAGAACTGCAGATGTTTAAAATTATTATATGCAACTATGTCCAAACTTTCTATGCGTGAGTAATTAACAATTTTTTAAAGTTCGACGAACTGTTTTTTTATTTTCTATTAATGCTTTAGACATCATTCTAAGGTTTTTATTTCCCGCTTACTGAACTTACTTACTGAACTTGTTTCAAAATAAATACCAATTTCTATAACAGAAGAAATGTACAACAAGAAAATTAAAGTTTTCTATTTTAATAAAAATGTGAAAATATATTTATAAACACAACCTTGAAAATGTTTGCTAACTATCGATCAACTAATTACTGTATTTGTGCAGCACTTAGGAATGAAGACACACCTCAACTTTATCATAAACTCACTCTAGGCAGCGGAGTGCTCAATAATACGGATAAAATTATATGCAACACTGTTCCGTCCTAGGTATGTCAACCGCACGATCTACTAAGACATTCTTCCATACAACCACAAGTCATAGTGGAATTAATAATTAATAGATCAGATTGGTTGCATCATGGCTAAGAATGTAAAGGCTGAACATGTCTAGAAGTTTCAATGACAGCAAATACCTTAGAATCTAGAGAGAGACTAGACTAGATACTATACAGAATAAAATGTACTACTAAAATAGAGTAATCGGTTTATACAATTCACAATACGAAATAATAAAAATTTAATAACAGTAACGTACAATTACATTCATAGTTAAGTTTCAGTAATTCATCAGATTTTAAGTAGTGAGGAAATACAGTTATGCTAAATCTAATGTTGAATACAGTATAAAATTTAAGCTTCTTTTAATTTGCTTTGGAATTTTGACCCCTGTTTTTACTATTACCCATTCTAATTGTCTATTTAAGTAGCTTGTATAGTTTTCCAAAGCCTAATTAAAATTTTCTTACTAAATTAATTATATTTCTAAAATGACGAAATATTTTTTCCCAAATTTCAAAATATTTACCATAATCGCATAAAATAATAAAGCCTGCATTTGGTACCATATATCTAGTTAAATTCATTTAATAAATAGAATTTGTTTCAGAGGAAGAAAAGTCTGTTTCCTGGATGTCTTCAAATCAAATAAAAGTGGGGAAATATATTTGAAATAACTTTTCTCCCTTTTATTAAATATTTGCCATGTATTTAAATTTGAGCTATAGAAACAAAGCAAGTAAACGTAGAAATCTATTACAATTCCATTCATTAAAAATGCATTGAATTCTAAATACTATTCAATCCCTTTTAAAACAACAATAGGTTTTTTTTTTTAACTTGTAACTTCTATATTTTTTATTCCTTAAAATAATTTTCAATATTCTGGAACTAATTGAATTTCGAAAATAAATTACAAACAACAAAATAAAATTATTTACAAGTAAACATGTTGCTTAAGAAAACCTTATAGATTTATAGCAGTTGTTAAGGGGTTGCACACTTTTCAATTTATTTGAACAAGTTCAGTTTTTTTCGTTTTTTATTTTCATAATTAAATTCAAATTCTGCATCATATTTAGAAATGTTTGAACATGCAACTAAAATGAAGTTAAACAAGGAAACCTCACCTCACATTTTTGTTTGTTTTATAAACGTCTGGACTGGACTACTATTTACATGAGTATTTCATTTTTCTCACACTAATGGCGTCTTTGTACAAATATGCAAGTCAGGTGCATCCGACATAAGTTATTCAAATAAAGGTTTATTATTTTTTAAAAGTTAGTCAATAATGTTATTTCATCTATTTTGTTATTAAACAATAGATTTAAGGTTTCATTTATAGTTTAAAGTACGACGACTAAAACACATGTAAGTAAAAAACAAATTTATTTTTTAATTTAATGAATGAAAAGTTGGTTAGTTGCCGTACACTTTAAAATTAATCAATTGATTAAAAGAAAGCCAGAAAACTGAATCAAAAAAAAACCTTTAGTTCGAAGACTGCATCATAAAAATCGACAGGAGTCTAAGCATTAAAATGGACAAAATAAATAATTAATCTATATCAACATTGGATCGCTTGGAACAGATAGAGTGAGTTCACAAATGTTCAGAAGATCGGAAATAAAAATATTCAACTCATGTCTTGCAACTTTAATTTTAAAAACTTTTTTTTTCTTTTTTTTGTTGGTTGTTTAACATTGCGTACATTTTTCGTAGCACAGTTAACATACGATGCCCTTTTTTTAAAAGTCATAATCAAAACAATACAAAATCGAGGATTTAGGAAAGATACACATTTAGATAGCTAGAAAACACAGGATTTTGCATTTCAAAGCATTATTGCTAAAAAAAAAAGTTTAGAAAGGACCAAATAATATCCAGGAACACCTGAGCTGAATAAGAAACAATTAACTAATTTCAGCTCTTTTTTTACTTTAAATGCAGAAGCCTACATAATTCCTGTTGTTTCTACAATTTGAGTTCCGAACATAACCTTCCTTTTTAGTCTAGCATTCCATTGGGCTCGTCGCTGAATAGAAGTTTTTAAATCTTGCGCTATTGGGGTGATTGACTTGGTCTAAAAATTGTTTTTTGTGATTATGTTTGGTTAAACATAATATGTCTTTGCAATCAAAGTTTATAGACGAAATTTCATTTAAATTGAACTTTCTCGTTGAGGACTCACTGCTTTCCTCATTGTAATCGAACTTTCACGATTAATTTTATCCGCTGAACCATATTAATTGCTGGTTCTATTGGTGCATCAAATTCTCTTGCAAAATCCTTTCCAGTTACCTCTCCAGTACTATTCCAACCTTATGGTTCCTCCTACAGTACAATGTCCCCAACTACTTTCCGCTGTTGAGCCTAACAAGACTGAAATTCTGCAAATACGAACTCACTCTTATATCAAAACACTAACTGTAGAGAAAGTTTAAACGTTGTCCAAGAAAGTATGAATCCTAAACGCATTATTTCTTCTATTTCGAATCTACTGCAAAAGCTTTCCTTTGTCATTTTTGACTAGTTCATATCAAATTCAATAAAAAAGATGATCTGATTTTCTTAAAGCCCGTCGATGTTCATTTAAATCAGCTTCAGTCTTGTTGTTGATCATTATATCGTAAAATTTCATGTCGTCAAGTTCAAAATATTTGGTTTTAACAAGATCATTGGAAACGAAGCCATAATTTAAAGTGTCGGGCAAAAATTCGGAGTGAACTTCAGATAAATATATGGGAATTAGGGTTAATTACCATCTGTACCTAACATCCCACAATAGTGTGTGGGTTTGTCGTTGACATACTATGGAAGTTGAATAACGAGTAATTTTTACCAGCAACAAGATCAACAACGAAATGTTTCAATTCAATGAAGGGTTGGAAGTTCCCTGTATGTTATCCTAAATAAAGAACTTCATGTCCTTCTAAAAGAATTATCGTCTCTTTGGCAATTAAATGTCTATCTGTCACTTTAGCAATGTTGACGTTTCTAGCCTTATTTTTATTTAAACCGACGCCCTTTTCTTTTCTACCTACCTTAAATTCTATATAAAATTCGTTTTCGACTACACTCTTGTGGTATCCTATAACTTCCATTGAAAAGACAGTGTAAAAGTTCCAGAAACAATATAAAAAAGAATGTTTAATTAAACAAATCATGATCCATCAAACAAAGCGGATTGGGGTAAAAAAAACAGACTTCAAAACTAAAAAAATTCGGGGAGAATGTTTGATTTCATGCAAAATATATCAGTTTACCTGAATCCTGGGATTGCAAGAATAAAATATATAGTTCGATCCGAAAGTCTAAATAATTTAGGCATGTATAGCTAAATCAAAAATGCTAAGGCATAAGTATATTTTTGACAATCTTAGGAATACTGTCAAATTCTGTCGAAGACTTAATACCTAATGCAGAAAACTTTTGCCAGAATATAAGAGCGATTTTCTATTGTATAAGTATCTTAAAGGAATTGACACTATATTTTATTATGCTTCAGCTTAAATAATTTTAAAGTAATTCCAGAGAGGTTCCACGAAATCATTTCTCCACTATGGAAATTCGGTTATGAGTCAAGACTAGTTACGAGAACTCATCTAAGCTGTTTAATCTTTTTTAGCATGCTCCCAACGAATAAAGATCAACTTTTTCACTCTTTTTAATAAATCCAAAAGAAATATGCCAGAACAAGGTATATTTAGACTATAAGAAGAATTAAAAAAACAAACACTCACTTTAAAGTAAAATTAGTATTAAAAAAAAGTTAAAACCCGAAAATAATTTGTTTAACTTTACGATAATAGGCAAACATATGATACTGTCAACCACATATACTTTCCCTGCCATTAGCTACTACCTAATACTTTTATACTGCTTTTTATTATTTTTTTCTCAAAATAGAGAAAAGGGATTTAACCTTAAAGTGATTTCTCCACTCTTTGCACCCCTTTTTAAACTATGTTTTGTAACTAACAGTAAGTAATCGAGACACAACAATCATAATAAAAATAAGTTATAAAATAATGCTGTGCTACAAATAGATGAGGAAAAAACTTCAACCTTCAAACGAATATTTTTTTTTTACAAAATAGGTAGATATTCCGATTAACTTATTTTTCCAATCCAATAGTTCGCAACAGAGGATTTTCGCACGGAGAGGGATGATATTCGGTTTAGTGTTCTATTTGAAATATCTAAAGAGCTTCCAATTAAGTAATATGAAAGAAATATATGTGTACTTATCCTCCCATACTATACATCCTATCCTCCCTACTGTACATTACCAAAATTAAATACGGACAAAAAACATATGTATATATATTTTAAGATGGAATATAATATAAAAGAATGAAATTTATCAATTGGAATCTAATTTTTTCCGAAATAAAAAAAAAAAACTTTTCATTTATACTGTACGAGTATCTTGTTTCCTCTATGGCTTTTATTTGTTTCCTTCCATTTCATTGTAATTCTTTTTTACATCTGAATTTCTTCAACTTTCTTTATTTAACCATTCATTGACCGAACAATTGTGAATTTGTTTTCCTTCTTCTTTATTTGTTGTCTGCTTTCTATCGACTTCCATTTCCACTCACCTCCATCTCCTCTAATATATATATGTTGTATATTTCTTCAATAATAACTCATATTACCTTGAGCATTGACGTTTTTTTATTTAAAGACATATAATTTTTAATAATTGAGTTTTTATTTCATTTCAGAAATTCTATACTTCTTTTCTTCAATGAGGTGGGGTCAATGACAAGTCAATCTAATGTTAAAGTTTTTGTATTGTCCGAAGGATTTGATCAATTTAATTTTATTTCCTTTCATTTTTTTTGAGTTTCCGATTTTGTTTTACAATTATATAGTAAGCATAGACATATATACATAAGAGTGTACATAAATTTTGAAGTGTGTGAACTTACATAATGTAATCATAATATCACATTACTTATTATTATTACATGCCATACGCATAACTTTTGAATTTTTTTATGGGATCAAAGAAATCAACTAATACCACATGTACGTGTATAGAATATTCTAGTTCTATTGTGTGTTTGTAATTCTGTTTGTACATTTAGAGAATTCTTTCCATTAGTAGCTAGTAATTCTTGACATCTAATAAATAATAAATGAACGCTGTTGTTTTAATGATTTCCTTTAATATACGACACGAACATAATCCTATTATTAAGGTTCATATACCATAGAGAAAATTAAATAATAAGTACCTAATATTATAAAAAAATATGTGTTGAATTTATAGGTGTACAGCAACGGTCGATATCAAACATGTTAATATAAAAAGTTAATTATAATTTATTATCATTTCATACATTTTTAAATGGTTTTTGCAAAGAGTAATTCTCTTGATAAATAATTTGCGTTTTATAACTCTTTTATAAGTTTATTCTTAACACGCTAGTCAAAAACATCGGAAATGATTGTTTTAAAGAAATTAAAATAGAAAAGTAGTTGCGAAGGTTATTTTTATTATGGAAATATGGAAGTGGTTTTAGACAATGCAAATGGATCGTCAGTTCTTAGCCACTTTAGAATGTTCGCTGTGTAGAATTGATGCTCGAATTTCGAAGTCCGAATAATTGTGCTTAAGAATTGTTAATAGTGATTGTAAATGGGGCAAGTTCTTTTATCAAGAGCATAATTAAGAGAGGGAGGAAATCCTCGAATTTCTTAACCTTTGGATCGCCAAGCAGTTTCCATAATCAGTTTTAATAGATAACCAACATGGCTTTGTAAAACAAAAATCTACGGTGACTAATCTAGTTGAAACCACATCTCTTCTTCTTAATAACATGGAAGAAGGATTTCAAACAGATGTTGTCTATACTGATTTTAGTAAAGCATTTGATCTATTGCCACATAATATTATCTTACTAAGACTTGAAAAATATGGTGTTCCACTATTTTTCCTTAAGTGGATACATTCTTATTTATGTGATCGCTCCTATAGTGTTATATTTAAAAATGTGATTTCAGAACCTTTCGTGGCAAATTCGGAAGTTTCACAAGGTAGTCACCTTGGCCCTCTACTTTTTATCTTATCTGTAAATGATGTTTCTTCTTTAATTTCTAATTGCGAGCTTCAAGTTTACGCTGATGATATGAAACTTTTTAAAAAGATTACATCTTATAATGACGCCATCCTTATGCAGAATGATCTTCAAAATTTTAACAATTGGTGCGTTAATAACTGTTTACTACTTAATGTAAATAAATGCGCACTGATATCTTATACACGCCGATCTAGTCCTATTTGTTTCAATTATAACTTAGATGGTATTAGTTTACCTAAAGTTACCTCAATAAAGGACTTAGGGGTGTACTTCGATTCCCAACTTAGCTTTAAAATCCATTATAATAATATTATAAATAAAGCTAATTCACTATTGGGATTTGTTAAACGTTCTGCAAAGGAATTTTCAGATCCTTATGTACTTAAATCGTTGTACACTTGTCTTGTAAGACCAAACTTGGAATATGCTAGTCAAGTTTGGTCTCCGTTTTATATGGTACACATTGATAGGATTGAGGCAATACAAAAAAATTTTCTTAGATTTGCCTTACGCCATTTGCCATGGTCGAATCCCATTCTTTTACCACCATATGAACAAAGGCTAAAATTAATTGATTTGTGTACTTTAAATTTTCGACGTGAAGTTTCTGATGTCATTTTTATTACAGAAATTGTCAAGGGTAACGTTAAATCTAATTTAATTTCTAGTAAAATTATTATTAGAAATCTTCAACGCCTTCGCTCTTCCAATTTATTTAAAACTAATAATCATAGGACTAACTATGGCAAATTCGAACCTATTAATAGAATGCTTATTATAGGTAATAAACATAAATAATATATTGACTTTACACTTTCAAAGCACTCCCAAAAACAAAAATTATACAATCGCTATTATTAGGATTATTTTTGTTTTGTTTTTCTTGTAGTAATGTAAAGTTTATAATTTTTAACTTTTAATTTTAATTTTAGTTTGAACATATTTATAATTAGTCAAATATGTAATTTTTTATATTAATTTTAATTGTATAATTTTAATTGTTATTTGTATGCTTTTTGTAAACTGTTTGTGTTAAGCAGTATAATAAATAAATAAATGATTAAGGAATTTCTACTTTGTAGAAATTGATGCTCGAACTTCAAAGCCTAAAAAATTGCGCTTGAGAATTATTAATAGAGAGTTGTTCTTATCTTAGTTCAATGGAGCAAGCTTCACACTACTTAGAACATATCAACAAGAGTCTGTTAATGCTCCCAAAAATGTAATTACTTATAGTGTGGTTCGTCAATTAGGTAATAGATACAATTTGAATTTTGGCACCTGCTATCTGTTCACTATATATGTGCATGTTGGAACAGGGGGAAATATTATATTCATATTATTAGAGCTGGTCAAATGAATTCCACATACAATTTAAACATGAGATAGAACTACGTTATGACATGTAGAAATGTCTTAGATTTTCAATAGATACATTTTTATTTTGTTTATATTATAATAATTTTGTATTAGTTAGAGTTATATGGCCTTCTATATCTGTGAGTTATATTATTCAATTAAATCATTTCTTTATATTTTGTATTTGTTTATATTGGTTTATTAATGTATTATTAAAGATATATAATTATCAACTATTGGTTAAGCCGTAAATTTGAACCCAATGGCGAATTGTAGCTGAGTTGAGTCAAAAACCAGATAAAAGTTACTTTCACTCGGATACGAAACCGTGCTTGAATTTTTTTTTTTTTAAGACTGGGGATTTAATAAGTCCATAAAATATAATAACAACAATAATAATTACAAATAATAAATTAATGATCACAAAATAAAAACGAGAAACTGCTGTCTTTTAGAAATATATTTTATTTAAATCACGTGTCCACTTGTCTATATATGTTTGATTTTTTATTTTAAAATTCTAATGTCATGTATTCTATTGACATTCAGAAGGGGGAACAGATTTATTTTATTTTTCCATGCTTGTTAACGTGACGGTTGAAAATTATTTTCATTGCATGTGCATGTGCATGTGCATTATCTTAAATTAGTGATGAAAATAAAACTAATATTTATTTTTTTTTAATTTACTTTACACGCATCTTGAATTAAAACAAAAAAACTAACATATTGGGAAGAGGAATCAGATGAATCGAATTGAATAAAATTATAAAATTCAATTCAATTCTCGCATGTGTTTTTAATCAAATATTTTTCTTGCAATACAATAAAGAATTTATAGTATAAGGCCGGGCCACAGTTCTATGCGAGAAGAATTTTAATTTTATATAATTCAGAAATATTGGTGAAATATATTTTACTTAATATTAAACTTTATAGTACTTTCATAAATACCTTCCAGAGTATTTATGAATTCATGTTCTTTTTACCTATTTATTGTGTCATAATTTTGCCCGTGACTTTTGGCTTATTTTTTGATTCAAAAATCCTCGGGGTCCTCCAAGACTTTTGCCCTACGCCATATTATCATTATAATGTCGCTCACCTGTACACCTAAATTTGAATCCTCAATCTTAACAAGAAGCGTTATTTCTAATTGTTTGATCAACTCCGAAAATGTCCATAAATGTAGGTTTGTTATAATTTGCAGAAGTAGCTCGCTTATGCCACTCAATTTATCAAAATTTTTTTTTTCACTTCCTTGATCTTGATTTTCTTTGTTCTCCATTCAATCTCTAACCGAATCCCCTATTTTATAATCCTTCGCAATCCTTCTTAATGATCCTACTACAAGTTTTCCAAGAAAATCGAATGTCGATTTTTATTTACCGAAATTCTAAGCTGAACACAGCGACAAATATGGTTTTTGAAAATCTAAATATATTTAAGAAAACTAACAACCATGTACGTCCAAATACTTCATAAATACTAAACTTTCCATTCCTATTCCGACCATCTAAAAAATAATAAAATGCGAAATTCCAGAATTCGTACCCCTAACTATATACCACATATGGTATCACGTATCATACATTTTCCTTAATTTACACAAGACCTTTAAATGTCCTGAATTTAAACTTTAATAAAATTTTAAATTCAATGAGAACCAAAATTTACAAATGTTTACTTTTTATTTAAATCAGTTGTAAAAAATTCAATAAAATTTTGATTTTTTATTTAAAGGAACCGTGAAACACCAAATTGGTTTTGCGAGGAATCATTAAAATTTGTTTTTTATGTAGAAAATTATTTTAAACTTTAATTACAATATTTTGTTAACCCTTCCGTTTCCTTCATTAGTATTCTGCCAAATTAAACCACGGAATTCTTTATTATTTTTGTATAAAAATACCAAAAAAAAAAAATAAAAACTTAAAAAAACAAAATTCCCGAATTTCATTCCATTCGCATATTTTCAAAAATACCATTGTAAAAATTTTTTAGGTTTCTGTAAAGAATTTCAATGGTTGGTTTTTTTTTTGTTAAATGGTGAATCCTAAAAATATTTTAAGTACAATATGTATAAAGATATATATAATGTATATAATAGATAAAGATATTTATTTATATTTATTATATATTCACCATAAATTAGTAATATTTTGTTTAAATATTAGCATACTTTTTTTTACATTTTATATTATTAGCTTTAAAAGTATTTTAAAATTTTGTATATTTTGTTTTGTTTTTTTTGGGATAATTTTGGAATTTTAAAAATTCATAAAAACAAATTTTTTATTATTCAGAATAAGGAATTATATACTTATATAAAAATTATATACATTTTAATATATAATACACATATTTTCAAAAATGAGTTATGGAAAATGTACAAAATCTAAAAAAAAAAACGTTAAATATAGAAACCTTTTATTTCACTTGTACTATTTACCAAAAAAATACCATTCTTTTATGGTGACCAGATATTATTCTCCGATGCAATAATTCCCAATCTGTGTGATTTCGATTCCGATGCAGAAATTAAGTCAAAATCTCGAATTTTCAGTATTTGATCTTATTTTCATTTCGAAAAAAATAATGCCTTATATCCGAGGGATATCTGCTGAAGTATTTATATTTGTAGTTCCTATACCCTTTTCAAAGGGTTAAATATTAAATTGGGGTAAAGGTAATATTTCCAGAATAGATAAATAATAATTCTAGAGAAAGGCGAAAATTTGATTTTGAAACCAATTCTATAACCTATCCTTGTTTTAAAAATACGTTTTCCGCTAATAATCGGCATTCAGCTTTATTTCTTTTTTTTTTAATCCCAGCTTATTGGCACTGTGGTGAGATTGCTGATTTTTCATGTGAAAGGCCTAGGGTCGAAACGCAGTGAAAGTGAAAAAACTGCTATCTGGGTTTCGAACTCGATTCAGCAACCATTCGCCATTAGGTTCAAATTGTTAATGTAGCTACTATTCTCCATTGGTAATAAAAAATATATTAATGTATATAATAAATAATTTAAAAATATTAATAAATAATTTAATTGAATAATATAACTCGCAGATATAGAAATATCGTATAATTCAAATATAAAATTCTTATAATATATAACAAAATAGAATTGCATCTATTGAAGATCTTAGACGTTTCTACATGTAATAAAGCCTCGTACTATCGCATGTTTAAACTGATTGTGGAATTTGTGAGTATCAATTCTAATAACAAGAATATAATATGATTCCCTGTTCCAAAATGCATGTATCGTATAGACAGACTTATTAGCCTAAAATTTGAACAGTTAACACTTAAAAAAAAATCAATTTGGCATTATTTCTTTCTCCTATTGTTTATAAGACCGAATTCTTTAAAATTTCTGATCTAAAGTTGGTTGTCCTTCCCTGCAGGGATTGCAGAGATTACACTATTTGGGCTTTATAGCCTTGGGCATTATATCGCTGTCACTATTTTTATATTATATGATTTATATTTTACGATACATATTAAAAATTTCTTCAGCATATGAGTGATATATCATAGTTATACATATACTTACATACATACATATATGTTATATATTCCACTTAAAATCTAATATTTAACTAAAATGTAAATACAATATCTTATGTGCTTTTATTATATACTCATAACCATAGTTGAAATTCGAATCTAATAGATAGCTTAGATATTATACAGTATATATCTCATAGATAAATTACATACGTATGTACATGGGTATATACCATGTTTACATATGATTTATGAATTGTTTTTTAAAATATTATGGAAAAAAATATGTTTCAATTCCAAATAGGATTTTATTTTCCATTTTTTTTTAGTATAAAAACAAAAAATTTTCATGAATATATTACATTCTATTAAATTCTCTTGCTGTAGAAACATCATATATTCATCCCTGACACATCATTCATTTAAATAAATGAACAGTCACTGTACCATAGGTAGGGTTGGTTTGGTTTGGTACTCATGTAAAAATATTTTAACCTACATATTTTTTTAGTTAAAGCAAAAAACTTTAAACAACGTCATTTTGACTTTAATTCATAGGTTTCATTTTAAATTCATAAGAGTAATACATGGTAATATTAAAAAAAAAAAACAAATGGTTTAACATTTCTTTTTAATTAGCTGGATTTTTTTCAGTTTAGTAAATTTAGCAGAAGAGTTTTGTTTTTTATTTATAAAAAACATTTTTTATAAAAAAAAACAACTTTTCAAGTAATAAAATGATGTTTAAAGTGTTAAACCACTTTATGACAACGGAATTATTATAGAGCTAATTTTATGGTAGAAAAATTTATCACTTCACAATTTGTTTTGTTGATTTCCATATTAATCAAATTTTCATATTACGTTTGAGATTTTTCTGTTGGATTCCCCAGTAAGTTGATTTCCTCATTACTACAGCTATTACAAAAGAGGTTTTATAATATTTTGATGGATTCCTAGGGATTGCCTGTGTTCACATGTTGAAAAGTGAAAGACACATTTTAGTCAATGTAAATTGATTTAATAATTCTCTAAGTCGCCAGGTGACCAGGTTTAACGTTAAGTTAATTGGAATATAGCCGTCTACTGAAGATTAAAAAGGGTACATCACACAGCTGCTTATCCTAAGCAAAGTTTTTCTGTAAGTCTATAAACTTAAAAAACGAGTGTTTTTATAAAAATTTTATGTAGAATATTTAGACAGCTCTTTTTTGGTTTTGAAAGAATTGGTCTTAATAGTTTCCAAAATTTTATTTATTTATTTATTTATGGAAAATTCCCTACCACCGCGACCTTTTGATTGAAAGACCGGCGTCCTAAACACTATACGTCATCGATCGGATTCAAAAATATTAAAAACGTTTTATTTAATTGTTTCTTATAAAATTTTTACAAAATAACTGCATTCATTGTACATTTGAAATTTAACCTCAATTTACTGCCTAACGCCAATAACGGTACATTTTAACGGTAACTTTAGATACAATTTATAAAACAAAATAGATTATACACTGCGAATCCATATTCACACCTCAGCAAAAATTATTTTTAATTTGAAAATTTGATTGATAGGTATATAGAAGAAAAATTGCTATCAGTATATCCTCTATTTTAAAGTCTAGTTCTAGGGGTCACTCTCCTTATCCTAAGTCTATAAGACACATCTATAACATGATTGGCGGTTTTGCCTGAAATGCACATACGCTTAAAATGTTCGCTTCAAATTTTAGGCAAAATCGTGAATCATCTTAAAGCTTGTAGGCTTGTTGATATACACTTTTTATTTACAAGCAGCCTTGAGATAGTATTAAGATAACATACTTATTGTACTTGCTCCTTCTTATTTAGATTATAATTATGTTGGTGGATTAATACTCCATTTTTACCGATCAAACTCTGGTTGTCAATAATTATAGATGCGTTAATTTCGCTGCTTGGGATTTTATCATCTTAGTCCTACCCTTCATAAGTTGAGTCCTATTCCTACACTGACTCTCACTTATTAAAAATCATGAATGCAATCGGAAAATTGTGTAAATATTATATTATACCATATATCATTATACTTAAGAGTTACTTTTTTGTAGGTTCGATAACTAAAGTACTTATAGTTAAAATATTTTACATGCATCGCTTCAAATCATCTAGCATTGAATATTTTTGAAAAAATTAAAGTGAGAGTATCAACCATTAAATGTTTAATTTGTCGTATAACAATCATATCACTTTTTTAAAAATCATATCATATATCACATATCACTTACTCTTGTCTCGTTACATAATCCACTAAAGTATAATTTTTAAAAATGTGTTCAGTGTACACTGTTGTAGAAGAAATTTAATGACTTTACATTTTGTTACATCTGTGACATGAAACACTTTAAAAAAGAAAAATGGTTGTTAAAATTTAATGGCTGTCGCGATTATAAAAAAAAAAAAAAACTTTTTAATTTGTTTTCTTTTTCCAAAATACTTCATAACAGTACAATAAATGTATATGTATATGTATATGTTATGTCACAGATGTTGTTAGCAAATAGAAAATTTATGTTATTTTCAAAAAAAAATTTCCATAATAAAATTTCAATAACAATTTGTATGCGAACGTGTAGGCCTAAAATTTTTTTTTGTTTTTGTTTTTTTTTGCAAACAACAAACACAAATAAATCAAAAACAAAAAACAACCATTTGCAAACTTTTAAAAATAATACATATATCACAAACATTTTTGTATATTTTTATTTCAATTTTTTAAAAGAGAAAAGTTAAGAACAATCCCACCCTCTTCACATTAAAAGTTTGGCCTAATGTAGAAACTTAGAAGATTAAAGGTAAAAACACAATTTTGACCACCGACGAAATATTCGCGGCGAAAATTTTAAAACATATGGATTCTTATGTATTTGCACATAATTGTGACGATCGTCGCTCAGCTAAATTTTCGTCGTCGTCGTAATAGGTTTATTTTCTAATTTTCTCGCTGTAGTCGAGTTTGGCAACATTTTTAAACGTAAAAAAACAGATTTTTAAAATTGACAGAACGTTTTTATTTATAAGTTTTTGTAAAGAAAGAACGAGCTCTTTTATTTTAAACATTTAATAATAAGTTCAATTTTAAACTTTGAAGAATTTTTCTTGATGACTGCACCGAATTAAATTGTAAGAAGTTCTTTTGGGTAGTGTGAGATTTTAAAAGACACTTTTGAAACCAAACTTGGGAGGAAATCTTATAATTTTAAATGATGTATCTTAAATGTACAGTTTGGGGATGAAAGAAAGTAGAAAATATGAAAAAGTTGAATCGGTTTCGAATTCGAAATTTAGACACATTTCCGATGATAATGTCATAAAGTAAGTATTTGGGGCCTCGCTGGTGTAGAGGGTAATCATTCCACCAAATAATTAAGAAGGTGCAAATAATCGAAATTTATTTTTCTTTACAAAATCCCCTTGGCAACCAAATATTATATACAGTAAAATATAATGTATGAATAATTTAAATGTAATAATGTTTTATGAATTTAATCGCATTTCTGGAATTGAATTGAACCCTACAACCTTGAAAATAATATAATTCGTAACCCTGGCCTAACCAACCGACCACTTAGTTACTTATACTTTCGATACTTAATGTTAATTTTGACAAAAATGGTACGTGATTTAGCAACAGTTTCTAGCCTTTAATTTTATATTTTTACTTAAAGAACTTTTAAATTGACATTTTATTTTATACTGCATATCAAACAACTACATCTGCCACGCTTGAAAAGGAATGTTGTAAGGGGATGTTTATAAATAAATAAATAAAATAAGTATCCCCACAAATTTATTGATTTTTATTGATCTCATCATCTATTTGACCATATAATTTTCCTTAATTAGTTTTGGGATCTTTGGTAGGTAACACTTTTATATCTAGTTTCTTCGAAAAATACGGATAAAATTTACCAATGTCTTAATTGAAATAAATAACTTTTTGTAATATAATATATCTTAATTTTCTCAGATAATTTAAAATAACATTATTTTTGACAAATAATATAATTGGGTAGTTTATCATTACCAATTACATTGTTCCTATTTTTGATATTTTAATAATGTGATTGAATCTGGAACGACACTAAAAATCGATTCAAAAATTTTTCAAACACCCACTTTTCTCTCACATATTTTATATTTGTTTGCCCAATTAAATTAGGCCTACACAAAAAAACAAAGGAAATTAATTTATACCAGACTCGGTAGTGCTTCTACCATTTCATCAAAAAGTTTATACTAATTGAAGAATGTGACAACTCTTTTTTTTTATTTCCTCTACATTAAGCAATCTTTACATAAATTATAATACAAGCATTATTAACATTAAATTGGGTTGCCAAATGTAGGAGAAATTATAAAAACAAGCAACAAATAACAATTAATAGGATTTATGTTTTAATTAATGATTAATTTTTATGGTATTTTTTAAACAAAATAAAATATATAAAGTAGAGTTAGCAAAATAACATATTAAATACATATTTTACAACATTTTGGAAAATACGAAGTCAAAATAAGTTCGGAACTCTTCAACAATGATTATGGAAATATCACACTATAATAATTTTCACATCATTCAAAATATTTGTTAGTTTTTGAACAAATCAGTATTATAAATGAAACAGGGAGCCACAAATTAAATTGGTCTCCGGCTTTTTCATAGGTACATGTTCCAAAGGGGAGTCATATTATATTCTTTCTATTAGAATTGATCTTAATGAATTCCACAATCAATTTTATCATGGGATAGTACTAGGCCTTATAACATGAAGACACGTCCTAAATTTCCAATATTATACTTTGTATCTGTGAGTTATATTATTTAATTAAACTATTTTTTCATATTTTGTATTTGTCTATATTGTTATATTAATATATTATTTATTAGATTAAAGATAGCAAATTATTAAATTTTGTGAAGTCATGAATTTGAACACAAAAGCAAATGGTAACTAAGTCGAGCCGAAAACCAGATGAAAAGAATCCGGGCCTAACGTATGAAAGGTAGGCAAAGGTCTAAACACTGTGGCACCCAGCCGTTTATACAGCTTTTTTGATAATTGTACTTAGATCTAATTGTTCAACTACAAAGCCAGCAAACATGTTTGTACCATAGATACATATTTGGGAGCATAGGGAAAGGAACGTACGGCATATAATATTCTTATTACTATAGAATTGATATTAAATATTAAAGCATATCACATCACAGAAATATAGTGGTTGTGTCCTTTGTTTATTCACACTCCAAACGATTATATGGTGACATGGCAGAAGTCCATGTGACTAGTGGCGTCTAACCACCCGTCACATTTGCTGGTGGCCCCAGCACGACCAGAATATAGAAAATAATTAATGTAGCTGTTTGAAATATTTGAATTTAATAGTCGATTACAAATTCACAGGTTTATACGCTTTTTCCAGAACATGTATCTATATAAAATTTGAATGACACTTTTGACTTATTTTGGTGAGACAAAACTCCTATTAAAAAAATGCCACAAGTCCCACGGGTTCTGTTTTATTGTAGTGAATCAAAAGACCCATGGGACTTCAGACATGTCACCAATGATATAATATGAAAAAAAGTTGTGTTGGAAGAAGTAGAACCAAATTTATAAACCCAAATTAAAATATAATCAATTTACTGTAATTTATATAAATTAATGATAATTGATGTGCACATTATACATACAAATACTTAAAATTGTACATAAATTAAGAAAGTTACCAACAATCTATTATCAAATTTTTTTATCTTTCCTTTTACTTCTTTATTAGTTTTTTAATAATTCATTCTAGCTATGGAAGATGTACAAGAGTACGAGTATGTTCATTATCTAACAAAATATTTTATTGGGAAAAAAATTTAAAGAATTTTTGATAAAAGCATTGTCTTGTTATTCTTGGTATTCTCTTTCCTGCAGTAAATTAAATTCTTTAGAAAATTGTAATAATTTAGGAAAAGAAAAATTTAAAACAAAAAATGCAAAAAAAAATTTTATTAAAATTTTATAAAATCTTATACAATCTCGAAAGTTCTATGGTACTGAAGATATTTTTGATTATTCTTATTGTAAAATATTTTTGTTAAATACTAGCAGACATACCAAGCGTTGCAATCGTTTTTCGAAAAGAAATTATTTAAAGAGAATATGGTTTAAAAGACTTTACATAGTTGTATATACAGATTATATATTATATGAGTATATACATTTAGTTTGGGTAAGAGTAAGACAACCAAAAACTTTAACGTCAGCTGGTCAAACTATTTAATACTATTTGTTTAGGATACCAACAGATTCCAAAAACATTAAGTTAGTTTCATTTAGTTTATTAAAAGTTTCAAAATTTTAGAAGAGGGTTTTGTACCAAAATTGGTTAACGAATTTTGAATTTTCATTTGGATCTAGAAATTACTAAGAGAAAATCATCTAAGCGCCTACAAACAACCTTTATCAAAGATCGTGAAGAAAGAGGTTATCAAATTCTAAGACTGTTGTAACAGTTAACACCCCTGTTGAAGATAACAATAAGTTAATGGATACCAAGGTAGAGTATGTAGGTAAAGTAATAAAATATGTAGATAGTGAGGGATGTGACAAAGATTCAGGAAAGTCAGGATATTTATTTTGGGATATGTATAGGAACCAAATTTCTTTGAACTGGAAATCGGATTTAAACCACACTCCACTACTAATAAAAATTCATATATATGCTTAATCATTTTACCATTCAAAACTCTGTATATTGTATTAAATAAAGATCGATAGAAATATGAAACTGAAAATTGCAAGGGGTAATATTCTACGAAATGTGGTAATTTTAACTTTTAAAAGTAACTGTCTGTCAAAATATAGGGTAAAAGAGTATTTATTTTAAGAAATAGGGTAGAAATAAAGGGTACCTACTGTTTTTTTTTTTGGCTTCAAATGAATTTACTTTACCCTATATAAAACAGCTGGCAACACAGTTATTTGAATAAAGATTATTTATTTGCAATTATTTTTAATTTTAACAATTTTTTATATATATATTTTCCATTGCATTCTTATTTTATAAATTTGAATCATAAATATATTGTATAAAATTTTTATTTATTTATATTTCATTTTAAAATAAATTATTTATTTATTTTTCAATTATTTGTTTGCCAAAGCCCTCATTCCAATTCAGTTTTAAGGCATTTTGACAAGACATTCAAAAAAGTTTTAATTTATTTTGTCTTCAAAGGAATTTTAAGGTATTTAAAAAACTAAAGACTTTCAAATGTTTGAAGCAAATTAATTAAAAGTAAACAAAAAATATTGGTTTCAAATTTTATTTTCATAACTTCAGCGTTTAGAGTTCGGTTAAAACTAAATTTTATTTTTCTTATTCAATTTCTTACATCTTTAATAAACTTAAATCTAAAGCTTAAATTATTGTTAGTCAGCATTTCTAATTTCGTAAAAATATTTATTTAAGACTATGTTGAACTTAACTAGATGTTTAAATTAAGGTTTCAAATGACAGTTGGGAACAAATGAATTTTAGGTTCCCACGTTATATTATAAACTGAATATAACAATATATTTAATAAATATCTCAAAATTAAAATGATTGATGAATTTTTTTTATTTGTTCTAACACATTTAAATATTTTACATTTAATCGTTTTAACAGTTTTATTTTGCTTTTTTCATTTTCCGAGGTTTCAACATCATGCTACTCAGCTATGTTTTTCGATAGTTCAGCGTTTAGACTTTCAATTGCCCATCAATTTAAACATGGCATAGTAATCAGCATCACAATATGTAGAAATTTATGATAAATAGTGTTATGATTAAAGACGCGGTTTTTTCAAATTTTCAGTCAGTGTTCATTTCGAGGGTTGTTCTGTACTAATAAAAAAGGCTATGAATTTTTTTCGTATATTTTTTTGCCTTCTTTTTAGCACATTTTAAAAACATTTTGTAAAAATGTACCTATATAGCTTCACTCTGTTCGTCCGTCTGTCCGTCCTTATGTTTACAAAAACTTTTACACTGTTTTAAATAGGGTAAAAAAATCTTAACCATGGGTAGGTATTGTAAAAAAAAGAATTTTGTAGAAGAATTTTTTTCTGTTGCCCCACCTGTTACGGGGCTACAGCCCCCCAAAGTTGGAAAAAGCCCTATATTTAAATTGTTATAGCCAAAGTTGTGTTATATATATTTTCAATCTGAAAACGGCAAACGATAGATGGTTTTATAAACTTTATGAAATTTTAATAGTCAAATGTTATGGGTTGCCATACGGTACTAAAATTTAACATTACGCAAAACTCAATTTTTGCAAAATTTTTGGTCACACATATCTTTTGAACGGTTCAAGCTAGGGTCTTGAAATTTTGGGAGAAGTTAGATCCTCAAAAATTAATAGGAGTCGGTTAACAATATTTTTATGTCAAGCCCCGTGTTTAGGAGCTAAAAGTACTCGAAAACTGAAATTTTGCTATTTTTAAACACCTGTCACTAGAATACCTGTTTAAATATTTTTTCCTTAATATACAAAATTTAAAGTTCCAACATTATATTTTAACATATGTTAAAAGATTTTCTTAAATTTAAAAGCGGTTCTTTAAATTGAAGAAAGTGTCTCTCAGTTTTAACCATTTTTGCTTAAATAGTAAAATTCTAAGTAAAATTCCAAATTTTGGTGAAATTCACAATTTAATTCCTAGAACCTAAAAAAGTTGGGGGAAGAGGAGTAGTGAGGATTAGGCCCTTGAGAAATTTGCAACCTTCCCCATAGAGGGGCTACTGGGACTTAAAAATTAAAAATTTACTCTTTATAAGTAAGTAATAATTTAGTCACCAACGTGTAGATTTCCTAAATTAAAAGTTAATATTGAAGCTTCAACATTATATTCCGATAAAATACTTAGTATGAAACACTATATTTTTTTGAAAATGTGCTTTTTTAAAAACCCTTGGTTTTTTTCATCACTTGTTTTTTAATCATCATAATAATTTAAAAATAAAAAACGAATTATGCTGATATCAATCGAATAATGAAATATCAATGAATAAATGTAGATGAGAATGATAATCTTTAAATTTTAAAAATTTCCTTAAAAATTTCCTGAAAAAGTCCTTTAAATTCCCTTCTTGTGTAATTATTCTCTAGATTTCTGTATCTAAATTATTCAATTAAATTATTTGTTTTGGTTTTGTATTTGTTCATATTCATGTATTTTTAATTAAAAGATAAATAATTATTAATTATTTATTGTGACATTAATTTAAATCCAATGGCGAATAGCAGCTGAGTTGGGTTGAAAATCACAAAAAAGGTTTTTAAAATCTTATTCAAATTCGAGCGCAGGTCTTTTGAATCCTTTACCACTCCTACTTTAACCACTGTACCAACCAGCCCTTTAAATATCATTGTATTTACTTAGAAGACATCCATACACCCCATACAATAACAATTTTATAAAAAATATTTTGAATTACAAATTCAAAGACTCATCAAAATATCAAAGAACAAATAAAATCTAATTTTTATAAAAGCTTGTGGTGTATTTTTATTGATTTCAGCTCGAATAATTGCAAAATAAAATAAAAAGTGCAGACTTTTGTGTAATTCTATTATTTTTTTTTTTTTTTGTTATTTTTTCTATATAATTTTCTACTTTCGTGTTTTATTTAATAAAGAACCCCATGGAGAAGTTTTTTTCCTACAATATTGTTTTTTTTTTCCTTTGATCTTTTTCTTAACTGAAGTTTTCCGAATAAAAAATAAAAAAAAGTACAAGTGGCAAAAAAAAAAATAATTGAAAATTATTTAAAAATTTTTTTCCCAAACAACATATTTTCAAATAGTAATTATATTTATAAAATACTAGAAAAACCCCTGTGCAATTTGCACAAACAGACATTGTAGAGTCGTTTAATTTTTTTTTAATACATCCTCTACGTTATTTTCAAAGCCTAATTGATGAATTTAAAAGTGTTACAGAAGTGCTTCCTTATAAACTAAATTTTCAATCACTGTTGCTTCCGAGATTTGTCTCTGTTTGGGTCCTAATAAAATCTGAATTTTTAAATCCGCAGAATTCGTTGTTCGAGAAATTGCAGTATGCAAATGGCCATTAGCAAAGCAAGGTTCTGAAAGAAAAAGGTCTACCTTTTTAAATGTTTGACCTCATAATTAGACCTTATTTCATAAATTTAAAAAAATATTATGTATAATAATAAATTTTGGACATCAGTACCCAGCACTGAAAGTATAGATGATATTAGAACTTTCATTCAAAATAAATTTTATATAGATTTAGGAACAAGTTTTATTTTGAAAAATTTTATATTGTACAATTTCAATTGTTCCAAGACTAGCTTTAAGCCACAGACCGCATAAAATAAATTTTGTAATTTTTGTTTATCAACTCATTATTTGGAATCTTAAATGTAGCCCCACATTACATGGTAATGGTTAATAAGTTCAAACGAATTTTTTAAACTTAAAACTGTAAAATTGTAGTTACCTGTGGTTCCCGTAGAGCTCTTTTGAGTTGACTCCATCAATATAATCAAAATACGTATAAAGATTTAAAGAAGAAGATTGATTTTTTGAGAAAAAAAACTTAATATGTTATGATTAAACTTGATATGTTGTTTAGACCAAGAATTGGACAAGAAGCCTAATTAAGATCTTAAAGTAAACCTTAAGTTACAAAGAGGACAATTGATTTTTGTAAGGACTAGAACATTATTCCTTAATAATATTTTTTTAGTACTAAGTCCTAACGCAAATGGAAAGTCCTGATGTTTAGTAATCGGACTTAAAATAATTAAATTCTATTTAATTTCAGATTTTTATGAGAAACTTACTTTTTCAAAAGCGGGGAAACTTTACTGAAAAATACAAATAAAACTCATCAATTCAATGGCAATTAACATAAATTCTAAATTTTTCAGATGCTGTAATAAAAGAAAATTCTATTTGATTTCCAAAAGAGATTTAATTTTAAAAACTCTGTTAAAAACAAGTAAATTTTTCAACATTTTTACATTTTAAGTGGTCAATTATCCAAAAAATAAAGAAGAAGAGAGATCCAAAAAAAGGAATAAAACTTCAAAGGCAATTTTAAATTAAAATTTGAATCCAATGGTATGTTCTGCATTAATAGCAATAAAGAACTTCTACACAGCTATAACTTACTGTAATTTTAGATAATTTAAATATTTATTGAGTTTTTTTTGTTTTTTTATTTTACAAATCATAATTGTATCTGCAATTCCCCTTTTTACTGTTGTAATTTAATTATCCAACGAGATGTTAAGTTTTGCATCGAGGTTAATAAATGGGAATTATTGAGTCATTCTAAGCTACAAATATAAGTGAACTTAATCATTTTAAATTAAACTGACGTTCAGTTCATAATGGGCTTCTAGCGGATACTAAACATTCTTACATCAATTTAAAATACGGGGATGTTAAGCAATTAATCTTTGTAAGATATATGGATCATATTTTTATTAAATTTCTAAACTATCTATAAACGATTTTGAAAGTCATAAATTTTTACATGATTTCAATACTTTTCCTATTACACGTGTACATTTAGAATTTTATATGAATTTTATTTAAAAACAAAACCGCCTTCACTTTATGCGGAATATAATATTATAATATTTTATTACATTTCTATTTATAAATTACATTCCATTTCAAAATAAAAGAAAATTTAATTAAATACCATAATGTAAAAACCGAAATAACATTAAAAATATAATGATCAGCAAATTTTTGTAGTTAATTTGGAAAATGGTAATGAACAATAATTATCTTTTACTAATTTTATTCTAAAATTTGTGCCTTTCATCTAAATAAGTAAATTATAGACTACTATTTCTTAACATATTTATAAAATAACATCAAAAATTTTTATGTATTTCATCCGGGTCGGTATTAAAAGCTCGAAAATCCAAATCTCGAAATATCAAAATCTTGCTTCAATTCTTTTAGTCCAAACTCATAGAACCAGATTTAAACAGAAATTCTGAATTAACTAAAAAATAACGGAATATTTTTTAATAGCGGAAAAACAATATGATAAAAAATGCGGGATTTGAAAAACGGCATTATATTCCGTACCCGAATTTTTTTATACCCGTATGACTATATAGTCCAAGGGTATAATAAATTTGCCATTACGTTTGTGACGCAGAGAAGGAGGGGGGTAGATATAGACTTAAGTGTATGGATCGGATCAGAATCGAAAAATAAATCGATTTAGCGATGTATGTCCGTCCGTCCGTCAGTCCGTCCGCCAGTCCGTCCGTCCGTCCGTCATCACGATAACTCAAAAAGTAAAGGAGCTAGGATTATGAAATTTTCACAAATTCGTTTTTATGCAAAAAACGGAATCGAGTTTTAAATTCAGCCATTTTGGTCCACGGGTTCGAGTACCTGCCATACAACTTCTAATTTTATATGAGCATTACTCTATACCTATGGAAGCTGCGTGTCTGAAATTTTGCCAAAAGTAGTTTAGTATAATGGCCAAAGTTACTGCAAAATTTTGTTGGTCTACTGCAGAGGGTTCGAGTAGCTGCCATACAACTCCTTCTTTTATATGAGCTTTACACTATACCTGATGAAGCTGGGTGTCTGAAATTTTGCAAAAAATAGTTTAGTGTAATGGCCAAGGTTACTGCAAAATTTGGTTGGTCTACTGCAAAGGGTTCGAGTAGCTGCCATACAACTCCTTCTTTTATATGAGCATTACTCTACACCTAATAAAGCTGAATGTTTGAAATTTTGCCAAAAGTAATTAACTGGATGATAGAATGTATATGTTACGGCCATACGGGTATCCCAGAGTTGACACAGTCTACTCTACTACACTCTTCCTCGTTTTTAATTTCGATGTTTATCTATATTTTCGAGAGTTTGAATTTCAAAATTTTGATTTTCGAAATTTGGTATTTTGAGATTTTGATTATCGAGCTTTTGGTACCGACTAATTTTTTTTCATCATCATCATGTTTTATACAAAACCCTTAATATGGAAATGGAACTTAGAAGTTATTATGAAAAAGTAAAACTTATATTAAAGGGAAAAATTTAAAAAAAAAAATTGAAAAGAGAAATGGTTTCTTCCTTGAAGTGAAAAGTTAAGAAGGAATGGGAAAACTATTAACGGAAGATTATCATTATAAAAGTTTTTGGGGATTATTATAAGGTTTTCCAGTTAACCAGATCGTATAATGTTTAAATTACATTCGTACAGTATGCTTGAGTTGGAACAGTCTACTCTACTTTTCTTCTAGATTTTATATACCTGAAACGAAGATTGGAAATTGAGGATATATTTCAAGTTATCGTATATTTTGAAACCAATTTTATTAAATTTTAAATCCTCCAAAAACATAATTTATCTTAAAGTAATACAAAGTTTCGTACCTTATTTGCTTTCAAAAGCTAACAAAGGTTAAAATTATAAATTACAATTTTTACGGTCATTCTCAAACTTTAAAGTACATGTTTTGCCCGTTGCTTTGGAAAATTCTTTGTTTTTTTTTATAAAAACAAACTTAAAACAACTTTTACCCAAATTTAGACCTTAATAAATTTCTAATTAATTTTATGAATTAAAGGGTTCAAATTTTATCTACCTTTGTTATAATTATAACTAATTTTTAATTTACCTTGATAAAGTTTATAATTTTCTAATTTATATTCAAGCTAACGAGGACTAGAAATGGCGGAATCATTTTTATAAATATTAAGTAAACATTTTAATGAAATATAAATTCTCATATGAACAAACTATTTTTGTCCATAAATTAATCTAAAACAACCATTAACCTACCGTGAGACCGGTCAATATTAAATTAGAAAAATTTTAATATTTATAATATAATTAAATTTTATGAGACTTTTGTGGCACAATGAGACGACGGAATTTGAAATTAATTATTAAAACATACATACATTGAGTGGTTAACATTGTCCAACTCCAGAAAAAAATATCTATTAAGTTAAATGTCAAGCCGCAAAACGGGAGTTACATATTTGCCAAATTCATAATTTTATAAAATAAAATCTTTTCTCATTTAAAATTGCAGACACTACGTCAGCGTTTTCTGTTATTATCAAAACAAATACATATAACGGACGCTAAATTAGCATTTCCTGTTATTTCTAAATAATAAAATTGTATCAAAAACAATATCATATTTCAATCATGTTTAATCATAATTTTATCATGGAAAAATTAAAATAAAAGCGTTCCCACATTTATCAGTAACATTGCTCGAATTATATAGAATTAAGAATTATTAAATAGAATTAATTTTAAAAATAACTAAAACCAATTATTGAATTTGGGTTGTAGTTGTTATTAACGAACAAAAAAATGTACACGCAAAAAAAGTTCATATTACAAATTTTAATTTAATTTTAATACTCTGTTATTATAGCGAACTAGCTGTTGGATTCTAGCTCATAGAGTGACGGTGTTTATTATAGAAAATTGGATTGTATTTAATACATATTGGTTTTTGGAAAATATAGTGTTAGAGTTTTATTTTTTACATATTACTTGAAAAAATTTGCAGTAGGTAATTGAAGTTTAAAATTCTTAAAAACGGCAAATTTTTAGTTTTTGACCACTTTCAGCTCTTAAACGGGGATTTTTTTTTAAAAGTTTTTTTTTTAAAAGATATAACTCTTCTCAAAATTTTAAGTTCCTAACTCAAGCCATCTGGAAGATATAAGGGATCAAGAAATTAGTAAAAATTGAGCACCGCATAAAGGATTTAAAAAATAAATTAAAGAGCAACACATTACTTATCAAAGTCTAATAACAAAAACAATTCATATGCTGGTGAAGAACTATATCGTTTCCTGATATTTTCAAATTCCGGAAAGAATTGGAAGTTAAATTTTTTGACTGGCATTAGAATTTTTAAGTAGGAAGAAATAGCAATTTCAATCTGGAAGGGTTATTTTTTATATGAATTCGAAAAATACGTAAAAGAATTAAAAATTATGCCATTTTCATTTTTTTTTATTATAATAAAAATATAAAAAAAGTCTTTATACAGTTTTCCATTTTATATGAAAATATGTAAGATTTTTTTTTATTTTCATTAGGTAATTTAAAAAGGGAATATATAGAAAACAATTAATAACCAATTAAAATAATTTGTTTTTGCCCTGCTTATGATAATTTATGATATTTTATTTTTGAAATAAAAAACATTCAACAAAACATTAATATTTTATTTCTTTATAATTGAACGCATCTAACAAAACACATTTAATTGAATGCGTCATTTCACACGTCATTTTCCTGGGCAATTAATATAACTTCCTTTTCATACGTTTATTTTTGTATGTTATATTTCATTATATATTTTTGTGTTATTGTGTTATTTTTTATACATATTATATACATATTATGTGAATTCTGCTAAAGGGAACTGTAAGAAAATATTAAAATATAGAAAGTTTATTTACAAAATCTTCATTTATATAAAACTTTTTCTTGCATATTCCGTTATTCTTCTGTCATTTTCTATTTATTGAACTTTTTATAAAATTCCAAGTTTTCTTATTCTATTTTGGAATTGACTACATTTGACTTCTTCTTGCATTTTGAAAATTTCCTTTTCAATTGTTGTTTTTTTTTTCCAAATATTAAAATATAAAAAAGGATTTTAAACTTTTTTTTGGTATTTTTCATTCTGGTCCTCTGGTTCGCAAATTAATGGAGTAGAAATTAATTGAAATTTAAACCAAAAATAAGGAAAATAAATTTTATTTTATAAAGAAATTATTTTTGTTTAAAATAATATAAAAAATAAAAAAAAAAATAATTTTCCTAAAAAGAAGGAAAAAACGCAGTTGTATCACGTAATAATGGTAAAAAAATAAAAACCTGAAGAGCAATTGAAAATAAAAAATTAAAATTTCAGTAAAGGATTAATAAAAAATTAAAATATAATAAATAAATTTTCCGCTTTTAAATTCATGTCATTCTCAGATTTAAATCTATAATTAAATTTGTGAAGACTTAGATTTAGATCTGCAACTCCAAATAAAACTAACAATCAAATGAACATAAAAATGAAAAATATTTGCGTACTCTGACTCTGACATTTTTAACATTGTAGTTGTGTATATACCTTTCCAATATATTTATCATTTTAGTATTTAATTTAGCATGTAAAACCACATCAAAACCTAATCAATACTCAAAGCATTTTTAATCAAATAAAAATCATTATTTGTTTTTGACAAGCTGACCATTTAATACTTTGGAAAATTCAAATGTCTAACTGTTCAGCTGTCAAACACAAAATTCGTTTATTCTTAAACGTCAATCAACAAAAATAAATTGAAAATTATTGCGTAGCAATAGATGTTAAATAATTGAAAATATTTTTGCATGTTGATTTTTTTTTTAAGAAGGAACATATCATTTTTTTTTAAGAAGGAACATGTATCTAATGGGATGGTGAAATAAAGTCGAATCGACTTTATTACCAAAAACAAATATATATAAATATAAACAATATGGAAATAAAATCAAATTAGCAATTCTATTTAATTTTCAAAAAATTATATCAAAAAAATAAAATTAATAAAATAAAGTCGATTTGATTTTATTATTCAAAAAATCCAATCCAAACAAACTGAATAAACAATAATTATTTATTTTAAATTCACTATCTTTAGTATAAAAATATTGAAATATTCAGGGTATTCCCGAAACTTCTACTAAGCAAATTCAATTTTATTTCCATTGTTTTTGGTAATAAAGCCGCTTCGACTTTATTTCGTACGACTTTATTTCACCCCTCCTATTTAATTCTCATTAATAGAACTGCAACAAAATTTTATTTTAGAAAATCTCCATTTCGATTTTTATATTTTTATTTTCAAATATATCTAATTATAAATTTAAGGCCAATTCAGCTCTGTAAAAATTATCAACTATCATAGATTTCAAAAACATATATAAATTTTGAATAAAAGCTAGTTGATGATTATTTAAGGTTTTAATGAAAGTATAAGATTCGGAAAGTTCAAGTGCAAATGAAATAGATTTTAGAACGGCTTTAATTTCAATTCAAATAAAAATGTTTTAATATAAAAGTAAATTGCTGGATTAATGTTAACAAGAAGAAGAAATGTCACTCATTTCAGCAACTTACTTTTATATTTAAACACTTAAATGCAAAAGATCTAGCATCAATTTTTGGTTAAGGAAAATTTTAAGCTTAAAAGATTCCAAACATTAAAAGAACTAATATCTACCATCATTTTGTTATATTCTACCTTTTAAGGGGCTTGTTTTACTTAAATAAAAGTATGTATTAAAAAAACATTTTTATTTTATGTTTAAAATAAAATTGTTATCTAATATTATCAAAATTTTGTAAAAAAAACGTTGTATTAACTTAAATTTTCCAAATTTTCCAAATCGTTTAAAAATTAAATTAAAAAATATATTTTCTTAAACAATTTTTTATAATATAAAATTATTTCATAACTTTTCATGATAAACGCGATTTTTACATAAGACGGCAATAATTGACAATCAATGTATGTACAATAAATTATATGTAGATTGTAGATAGTAGTTATATTTATGTTGTTTATGTTGCAGTTAAATGTAATGTTATTAAGATTATGCTTCAAATAAAGTTATAAAAATTATTTATTTTTTTTTTGGAAATGTAATTCTACGAGAAGCATAGCTAAATTCCAAAAAGAGTTATTCAACTTTTTTTACTTGTAAAATGTAATAAACATAAATATTTGTTAAAAAAAAATCATTTCACATAAAAAATATAATATATGCTATTATAAAAAATATCTTTCTTCCTTTTCTAATCCAAATTTCATTTTACCCTAAAAGGTTTATTTCTAAATATTAAAGATATTCATATTTTTCAAAATTGTGATTTACATAATATTTACAAGTAAGTATAAGTAAATTTATTATTGCAAGTAAGCATATAAATATTTTCTCCAAAAAAACATCATGATTACGATTATTTATGCTATAATTATACCCTTTCTAAATTTAAAAAACAATTTATTGGAAGTTTTTGCAGAGCATATTAACATAGTATGTGAAACACGCCTAATAATATGCAATTTATTTTTATTTTTATTAAACCTACATGTTTTTATTTACAAACCTTTGTATTTCATCAATTGATATACAGTTTATCCAAAAAAAAAATTAAGAAAGAGGTTTGAATTTTATGTTGCACTTGGGAGAATGTTTTTTATTGTTATACGAAATTTAACAATCCACAAATAAAAAACCCCTGTTTTTTAAACAAATACAACTCTTTAAATTTTTTAATTTGTTGAATATTTTTTTTTTTATTTTATTAGTACTAATTATGACCTTCAAAAATTATTGAGTTTTCAATACATAAGTAAAAATATTTACATAAGAATTCTACAAAGTTAACTAAAGTGTTTAGTGTGTAATCAAAGTGTTATTTCTAGCTTTTAATATTACAACTCACTTAAAATCTGTGCGCAGGTTTTTGGCGTTCCGCAATCTTTCGTAATGTTTTGTAAATTAAAGCTTAACTTTTATTGGGTAAAGGTTTTTGTTGGAAATATTAAGGATTGATTAATTAGATAGTTATATTACTGAAATTAAATTTTGTAAGTATTTTTTTTTTGTATTTAATTATTATTTGTTGTGCTTCAATTACAATTTCAGTAGACCCCACAACATTCGGAGAAATGTCCACTGCAATTCCACAGGCTGTTTTATGATTTAACTTCACACAGACAAGTGAACTACAATTCGTTTCTTGTATTTTTTTTCCTTTTACTTTTTTCTACTCTTGCACTGTTTATTCTATTTGAAACTCTATTTTATCAATACAATGTCTGCCTATTCATAGTGTTAAAAAAATTTTGATTATTTAATAAATGATGAAAAAATAAATGTAGATTTTATCTTCAAGTCAGATATAGCAATTGCAAGGATAATTTCGTGTGTGTGTGAGTATTTCGTATGTGGAGTGAAAATTTTTTTTACAGTTGACAAGGTCTCATCAGTATCTTGTGCGTATTGTATTATAGATTAAGGGCATTTTTTAATAATAAAGCATTAAAAAAATTACATTTTAAAAATTTCAAAAATTCTATTAAAGATTTTATGCTTGATAGAACTTTCATTTACACTCCCTTGCTTCGGTTTTTTTATAAAGACAACTTCTGTACCCAAAACCAATTTTTTTTTAAAATACGATGCTTGCATGAATATGAGGACTAAAAAACTATAAGATATTAGCATATTGCTTGAGGACTTCCATATTCTTTTGACAAAAATATGAGTATATTAAAAAAAAATTTAAAAATGTTTAGTGTGTGATTAGTGAAGTATAAACGGTTTCCCAAACCATTACATTTCATTTGAAAACCATTACATTTCAAAAAATTTATCATATGCACACACAATATTAGTAAAATAAAAAACCTTTTATGAAAAGAAGTTTTTAATAAATGATAAAATTTCCAACAAAAACAAATTTTAGCACTCTAAAGTCCCTTGTAAACATTTATCTTTATATGATTATATTTTTACTTCTGAAACATTGCCTCCAAATTAAATTGCAAATTTTATCCATTTTTTTTTCATTTATTTTTTATCCAAATAATCATAGAAGAATCTTAAAGAATATATTGAAATATTTTTGGCATTTCTAATCTATTTTTATTATTTCGGTCTAATACTTCTCCATCTTACGTACATAATACTTTTTAAAACGTTTTTTTCAATTCTTATACCCAAATCAATGCCGCATGATTAGATATTGCTTTTCTTTATAAGTTTTAGAATTGGTTTTTTTAAAGGAAATGTTTATCAAGACTTTTCTATATTTGATTGCTTTTATTTTGGTCCTCATTTTAAAAAATCTAAAATAATCCATAGCATAGTTTTTTTTTTATAACAATAACTATTTTACGTCATTATCATTCATCATTATGACATACATCATTCACTACCCTAAAGTTTCTTTTTTTATATATACCATTGGAAGAAAATTTAAATTTTAAAAGTTTTAAAAGAAAACAATAAATTTACCATATCCTTAAATTTCTTTCCAGGCCTATATTTTCATGAGTTTTCTTGTTATTCCTGATTAATTGCTTTTACGTTCCAGAACATCCGAAGAATTTTAAAACATTTAAACCCGAGCATATAATGACATCAATTTATCAATCAAAAGATTTTAAAATACATAGACGTAGTGTGGGTGACTTGTTTTACTTTATAATGCAGTTGAAGACAATCACACAACATTATAGAAGATTTATATTGGACCTCAGTCGTTCATTTGGAATACATTTTGTAAATTATATTTCAAAGAGAATATACAAGAGAACATTTATTTTAATCAGCAGTATTTAGTATTTTCTAATCAGATGGAATTAGAGTTAAATGTAGATAAGGGCGTGGAACGAAAGTAGTATTTCCAAAAAATGAATCCGCAAAAAAAACAGTAGAATGGAATAGGTGAAAGAGAATCTTACTGATTTAAATTTTAAAGTCACAGGATTAGTACGTAAATATATCTAAGCATATAAACAACACTTTATTTACTAAATAGATGTCTAGTTTTTTCCAAATCCTTGAATTTAAAAATATATGTAATAATCACAAATTAACAGCGGTTAAATGAGAATTTTATTATGAAGGCAAGAAAACAAATGTGAAAGAAAGTTTAATTTTCAAAAGAGAAGGCAAAATCTCAGAAAAACCACCAGCAAATTTTCCCCTCTGGAAATATGAAACTTACAGGAAACTCTTGTCTCCAAAGTTAAGAAATTTAGAAAACACCCAGAAATGGTTGAGCAGCTTAGTGGCCGAGGAGAAGTGAGGTAATTGAATAATTACAAAATGTAACAGTTAAAAGTTTACTTCTCTACTGAATTTTCTAAATCATAAGAGTTCGGAAGCATCATAAGGTAAAGTGTTCCACAATTTGGTAGTGTGACTTGTAAAAGAGTCCTAATACAAAATACATTTTTGTTTAACGAAGGGCATGGTCTTGTTAATCTAGTTTACACTGTGCCTACAAATTTTTATTTCTTAAATTTTATTAAATGTTTATATTTTAAAAAAATCCTACAGGAAAAGTCTATCTCTAACTGTATGTCACGCTTTGCTTCTAGATTAATTGCGATACAGAAGTTTTAAAATTTTTTATTCACAAAAGGAAAATGAACGTGATAACATACCTATACACTTAATACTCTTAAAAAAAAACTTCAGAACTCCTTTTCTTATTCTTGGGTTTTTTTTCGAATTTTTAGAACAAATTTTTTATCTTTCTAATACGCGGTTGAACGAATTGGTTTGAACGGATGGTAAAGAAAAAACGGTAAAAAAAGGCAAGTATTTAGAAATGGATATATAAGAACTTCATTTCCCTGATTTAATTTATTCAGAAATCAGGACTATTTAGATATTGTCATTATTCACATCTTTCTTAGTTTCATTCAAAATAAGAATTTTCATATTGCTTTTTGAAAATTATATTCTTTTGGAAAATTTCAAATTCACTTTCCGATTTGCTTTGCTTCAAGCAGCAGTAATTGTATTCTTTTACAAAATTGTAATTTTTAATTTTAAACATTGCAAATTTTTCCATTCTTTGCTTTTCAAAGAAAATGATGTCTAAAAATTCCAAAATAATTTTCCTCAACTATAAATTTCTTATTCTCTTACAGCTCTTCTTTAATTTTGAGTTTTCTATGCACTCTTGGTATAATAAAAATCCAGTAAAAGAAAAAGGAAAAAAAAAAAAACTAAATCTTATATCTTTTCTTCTGCTCCATTTTAGCAATTTTACTTTTTAGTTTAATTTAGTTTACTATAAAATTTATTTGATTTTTTCCTACTTTTGCTTTATAATTTTCTTTTGATTCAAAATTAAGTTCTCATTCTGCCTTCATATTTGCTTTTATTATAATTCTCTATTTTTAATGTCAACTTAAGTTACAACAGGATTTTTAAATTTTTATTTTTAGTTATTTCTCTTTGTATCACTTGTTCTTATTTCACTTGTTTATTTTTTCACTTGTTCCTTTTTCATTTGTTTTTGCTTTTATTTCATTTTCACTTGTTGTGCAGTAATTATAGCTGTTTCTTATTTTTAAATAGATTTTATTTGAGTGACAGTTATTTTTTCACTAACATATATATAAATATTTTGACATTGTCACTTACCTATATTTAAAAATTTAATATTATTATTTTACGTGACTGACTTACTGTGATTCTGTGCCTGTTTGTGATTGTTTGTCCTTGTTTCTATTTTTTTTTTAATTAAATTTTTTAAATAACAACACCCACTATTTAGTAGATATTATAAAATTTATTACAAAAATAAGAATTTTTTTTTAATAAAATTTTGTAACAAATGTTTTTGAAAGGAATTAAATTAAATATTATATTTTTTTTTATTTTTTATTTTTGTTGTTTTTTATGAGATCCCATTAAAAAATAGCTTTTTATGTTCTAGAATTACTTGCTTTTATTCTTAACAAGATTTTGATTTTGTTCTTTGATTTTTCAACTTTATTAGGAAAAACATTAAAAATTTATTTTTAAAAACAATCCACAAAAAAAAATATTTCTCTGAACTACGGGGAGTAGGAAGTTTTTCTTAAAATTTTTTCGTTGCGGAATGGAAAAACAAAAAACAACAACAGTTTTATTTTTATGAGTGACATTTTCGTTATAATTTAATGAAAAAAAATCTATTTTGAATGATTTTTATCAACATCATCTTCATCATCATCATCAGGAATCATAAAAATTAAGCGTAATAAGAGTAACATTAGAAAAAAACGTAGAAGAATGTAGTAGAGTAGTCTGTGTCAATTCTGGGATACTCTTATGACCGGAATAACTTATTAGACTGTCAGTTATGTATAAATAGATATATAATTTGTGAGGCAGCTCTTCAAACCTTTTCCACTACAACGACTATATTTTATTCAGACGTTGGCTAGTTGACAACTATTTGAAAAATTGTAGACACCCAGCTTTATTAGATATAGAGTAATGCTCATATAAAAAAAAGAAGTTGTATGACAGCTACTCGAACCTATGGAGCAAACTGGCTGAATTTCAATAATAATGACAGATATTGCATAAAAACGATTTTGAAAATTTCGTAATTCTAGCGCCTTTATTGTTTGAGTTAGCATACGGACGGACAGGCAGACCGAAATACTTAGCTAGATCGATTTACTTTTCAATTTTATTCCGACCCTTTGAATCTCGTAATGGCAAATTGAGTATACCTTTTTGACCTATACGGGTACAATAATATTAAAATTTAATATATGAAAACATTTCAAAAGAATTTCATTAATAAAGGGGAGCATAGAGTTTCACCTATTTTGTTTCCATGATCCCTTTTTTGTGCTAGTGCCTTGATTAAAGTCAACAATTTTCCTGCTCCTTCGATTGCTTTTGTTAAAGTTCTTCTCCATGTAGTTTTAGGCCTTCCTTGGCAAGGTTTTTTTTTTCGCTTGGCGACTTCTGTCTTGACGATCGAGATTTTTTTAAAGAGATTTTTTTAGTTCTATGGGTTTCTGTTTGGCATTTTTCACAAGTCTTGGTATGAAATTTTCCGTATTTCCTGCGTAGACATCTACATCTACTAGACATCTACGAATATTTGTAGTTTTTCAACTAGTTTTTCTGTGACGAAGCATGTTTTCCTGCCATTCAGCAAAAAAAAGTGGATATCATACTTATACAAAGCGGTATTTTTATAAATTATTTATTTAATACCGTTATTTAGTTAACTTTATATTTTTTTTATATAATTTTTAATGCCCAAGCCCAAGTTTTTAATGAATCAATTTCAATCTATCTAAGCTATCTATCAAAAATTAAAATATAATTTATTAGAAAAAATAACTACTCCTCCATACAGTATATTATGAACAAACAATATAAAAGACATATTCATTACTCCCAATACTTCTAATTATATTGGAAACAAGAATATCACTAACAAAACAAATCAAAATAATATTAGAAAATAGCAAAAAAAAAGAAAGAAAGAGAAAGAAACAAGATGAAAAAACAAAACTATAGAAACAATTGTACTTACAAAGTTCATCAAATTCATGATTCATACTCGTACCATTCTTCGGAAAAAAAAAGTTTTCTAAACTCTTAATGGGTTTTTATATTAAACTCTAAGTGCCTTGAAAACGTAATTGAGCGTTAAGAGAATTTCTCTTTCATTTGCAGTAAAGAAAAGATTTTTTTTAACTTTTAGCAACATTATAAATTAATGTTATGTATTAAGTTTTGATTTTAGCTGAAAAATGGTACTCCCCCAACTATGTAATATAATTTACAATATCGTTAAAAGTTTCCCTATCACATGCATACTCCTGAATATAACTATCATCCAAATTAAATGAAGTATTTCATTCCATTTTTATGGAAATGAAGAAATTGGGGAATTGTGACAAGAGATGTCAAAAATCATTTAACGAAATTTGTTAATGCCATTCGAAAGCTTACATCTTAAAAATATAACAGGATTTGTGACAGCGAAAAATCTTATTAGTGACCCTGGCTTGCAATTGTCAAGTTCTTAAGGACTTGAATTGAAGGCTAAACTTGTAAGAACGAATGAATCTTTTGGGAAGAAACCTCAAAACCCATTGATTTTGAAACTAAGTATCGAATAATTTGGATGAAATTAATGATAACACGTTTAGGAAACGGACTATCATTGAAAAGAAATAATACCCACAATGTAAACAACGCGAAGACTTCTACCTACACATACAATTCGGAGCTCAAAAATTGGAAAACTGCAATCAACTAAAAAAGACAGAGACTAGTAAGCGCTAATAGCAGAATAGAGAACCGCTTAAACCACATCTCATTCTGACTATCTGTGATGGATTTTTAAAATAAAGCCTGAGTCATGAAGAAAGCAGCAACCCAAATTATGATATATAAACCTTTGGTGAAACCCAACGGAAACCTAACGAAACTTAGAATCATATATGTGTCCGGTGCTGACGGGTAATAACATGTCGTTCCATACGCATTCCAATTTGCGTCAAAAAAAATGCGCAGAAATGAAACTCAGCCAATATACATTACAAGTCTCTGTAGTTATTACTTTCCACTAATGTCATTGTCAGTATTGCCTAATCGTAGTCGTCGAGGCCTTCACATAGTTTCAAGAAAAAGACAAAGAATTCGTCTTTTTCGAAATAAATATCAGCAACGCAAAATCTTCCACATACGAATAAAACGAATAATAAATATTGTAAACACGTGCTAATTCGATCCTCAAAAAACCCTACGTTCAAAACTCAATAAGGTTCAATTGTATAAAATCCTTACCTTCGCAGTTTACATGAAACAGAAACGTGTACACTACCAAGAGTAAGTAAAAAGGTAGTTTGTTTCATTATGTTTAAAATATCCGTCACATTTTAGTCGCAGATCAATTGAAGGAATTTGGGAGGAAGGAACTGACCCAGAATAAGAGATAAAAAATATTAAATTGAGGAAACTGTAATTGCCTGCGGTCCATAGTTGGTTTGGACTATAATGCTTCAGCAAATAGAAATTTCCAAACAATCCCAAACCTTACAACTTAACTTTATAATCTAAGCTATCGTGCATGACCGAACCTACGAAGTAGGAAGACACGGTAGGGATCTCAAAACATCAGATATTCTCCGAAACAGAAACTACGGGATTAAAAGAGAAAAATTAAAAGCTAGGTTGATACTTTTGTATCTTTCTCCTGTTCAATAATTAAAGTAAGTATGTAACAAAAGGAGCAAGGCAGTGATAACAAAAATCATCTCTTTTATTAAAAATCTGTAAAGAAATAACATCTTTCGTATATATAAAATATTTTTTGGTATTTGCAATAAGGTGTGTTTTCCTTGTAAGATCCGGAATCCCAATTATAAAAATCGTTTATTATGCATACATATAAGTACAAATGGAATGAAAAAGTTACTCTATATAAAAATAATCCCATATTAAAAAGAAAAACAAGAGATGAGGCTTTCATTAAAACTGAATCGAAAAATAGAGGGAGAAAAAAATTAATGAATTCGTGGATAAATAATTAACAAATAAACAATTGAAAGATATATATATATATTGTATAGAATTCCAAAAGGAAAATAAAAAAAATAAAAATTAGAAAAAAATATAGAATTTTTTGTCTTCTTCTTCACTAACAAAAGTTTTGTTTCACAAAGGAAGGAACACTGATAACAATAGAAAATGAGATAGCAATAATCAATTGGATTTTTTTTTGAAATAAAAGTTCTTTATTGTTGCATTCGTTCTCATCCCTTGTTTCTTTGTTTAATTAAAAAAATACAAACTTTTCTTTAATCTTATACTTTTTTTTCTTCCATTGTTATTCGTATTAGTATTCAATTATTTAAATTCATTCAACTTGATTCAACTTTGTTCATTATATTAAAATTTGTTCAATGGAACAATATTATAAATTAAATTTTATTTCAATATAAAAATAAAATATATTTTTTAATATATTAAATAAACTTTTAAGTAAATAATGATGTTTTGTGGATGAAATAAATGCTTTTAATATCTTAACAATTTAAATGGTTTTTTTAAGGTTTCCTATTAGGCGTCAATTGAAGACTTCCGTCAATTTAATTGAAATACATACGTTTGCATAAACATTTCATTGGACACTTTTTTCCGTATGAGCGGTTCTAGCAATTTAAGTGTATATTGGTTGAAATAGGGTCCTGGAAATTGCTTCGGTTTATTTTTTCAAGAATATTTCTTCTTCCGAAACTATCTCATTTGAACAATTTCGTTTCATTATAATGGCGCTGATTAGACGTTCAGTTCAGTGATGTTGCAAAAAAAAATCAGATAAGTTAAAATGGTTTAAACTTTTTTTTAGTTTTTTCGATTTTATTCGTTTCAAATTTCTTTGCAAATTTTTTAAACACCAAATGTCAAAACAAAATTCAATAGTTTTTATCTGTTAAAACGGATAAAAGTCTTATTTTATTTAAAGACGCCGATCAAACGTTCAGTGAATCAGTATTTTTAACTGATAGTCTATGTATAAAAAGTTTTGTTGATATGAATTGCTTGATTTTTATTTGCAAAATTTAATATTTTATTTCCACTTGTAGCTAACGAATGACATTTCTCAGTTTCTGTCAAATTTAAAAAGTGCCAGTTAAAACTGATACCATAATCACTTCACATTTTTTCAGTACTGAAGCACTGTGTAATCAGCGCCAATGAAAACTGTAACCCACGTCTTAATTAATTATAAATGTAAATTAGGCGTTTTGTATTAATGTACTTTTCAAATTAGTGACTTTCAAGAATATAAAATTAGTAAAACTTAAATACTACGAGTATTTTGATATCTGAATAAATGTGAGTGGCAGATCTTCGGTTTAAGAATAAATAGTTTCAGCTTCGACTTCTTGAAAAGAAAATTTCCATGTGTTTCTTTTTGGTTTGTCAAAATTATATATAATTATATTTATATAAAAAACGAAGAAGAGTGTAGTAGAGTAGATTGTGTCAACTCTGGGATACCCGTATGACCGTAACATATACATTATATCATCCCATTAATTACTTTTGGCAAAATTTCAAACATTCAGCTTTATTAGGTGTAGAGTAATGCTCATATAAAAGAAGGAGTTGTATGGCAGCAACTAGAACCCTTTGCAGTAGACCAACCAAATTTTGCAGTAACTTTGGCCATTACACTAAACTATTTTTGGCAAAATTTTAGACACCCAGCTTCATTTGGTGTAGTGTAATCCTCATATAAAAAAAGGAGTTGTATGGCAGCTACTCGAACCCTCAGCAGTAGACCAACTAAATTTTGCAGTAAAAGTTACTGCCAAAGTGGCCATTACACTAAACTATTTTTTGCAAAATTTCAGACACCCAGCTTCATCAGGTGTAGTGTAAAGCTCATATAAAATTATAAGTTGTATGGCAGGTACTCGAACCCGTGGACCAAAATGGCTGAATTTCAAACTCGATTCCGTTTTTTGCATAAAAACGAATTTGTGAAAATTTCATAATCCTAGCTCCTTTACTTTTTGAGTTATCGTGATGACGGACGGACGGACGGACAGACGGACAGACGGACAGACGGACGGACGGACATACATAGCTAAATCGATTTATTTTTCGATTCTGATCCGATCCATACACTTGAGTCTATATTAACCCCCCCCCCCCCCCCACCCCCTTCTCTGCGTCACAAACGTAATGGCAAATTTATTATACCCTTGGACTATATAGTCATACGGGTATAAAAACATTGTGTAAGAGCATCATATATTAAGTAGTTGCCAATATTCGACATTTCATATAGTTGGAATGAAATGTCTTTGAACTATTATATGAATTTCAGACGTAACATTATTTAATTTCGTAAGCTCGCCTTATTTTCAAAAGTGATACCTTAAGTTAAAGTTTCGGGATCGAGTAAAATATAACCATGTCTGTAGGGCTCATGTTTTGAAGTTATATCAATATGTATAGTTTTAGCAATGATCAAACAGTATATTAAGCGATTACGCGTACAGGCCAAACACCAAGTGTTTGATATATAGCAGTTGAATGGTAATTCTTAACATATTTCTATATTTTGATAGAAAAATAAATAACTCATTCATTTTCATATTTCAGACATTTTCTTTAAAAAAAAAAATTAACCGAACCGGAAGCAGAGAAAATATGAAAATAAAATAAAATTTTAATAAAATAAATTTAATTTTTGTGCGTGCATTTAATTTCCCAAAATATTTTTCAAGGGGAATGGCCATGTTCCATACTTCAGCAATGTTTAAAAAAAAATACAATATGTCCTTCAAATTCTTTGGGATTTAATTTAAATAAATATTTTGCATTGCAAAAAATATGAAAAAGAAATAATTTTTTCGTTTGTTATTTTCAGAAACAGATTTTAGAATTAAAATATTTAATTATAAATATATTTTGTTTATGGTTATACTTATATGAAATGTATAAGAGTTGTTCATGTAAATTGTATGCTTTGGTCAGACTCAAGAATATTCAAGAATTTTTATTTAATTTCTTTTCTAAGATTCCGTATCTACAGATGCAGAACAGAAATTTCCTTTAAAAATTTTATATATAAATCATATTTGAAAAAAATAACAAAGCCTGGACTTCAAAAAGATTTATGAAATTAAATATATTTTCTTTTGTTATAAATTTCGTGGAGAATTTGTACATATAACTTACATAATATAACAAAGAAATACTCGAATAAAAAGAAAGTCATCACTTTTCTTTATATATTTACAAAAAATGCCGGCTCCCTGTCATAACGCCAGAACCGAAAAACCACATAACACCAGAAAATTCTGTTATTGCGTCGTTTTTTTTGCTGGCGTCTTTATGTTTATGTCAATCTGCATTCATCAGTTAACAAATTTTGAAAAAAAAACGAATTACAGCCAGAAAAAAACGTATTTGTGCCAGAAAAAAATGAATTAAAGCCAAAAAGGGTATTTATTTCGGGTATATTCTTGAAAAATGGTATAGCCCTGATTTCAAATCCAACCCAAAAATCCCTCATAATTTAGAATTTCACATATACATATATATTAATGTTCTGGAAAAAGCGGAATACACTAATTTTGAAACCAACTCTAAAATCTCTCCTAATTATTTTTATTGTACAGATATTATAACGCCAGAAAAAACGGCCAGTTTAGAGCCAGAATTTTATTGAATTAGTATTAGAAATAAAACGACATAACGCCAGAAAAAATGACACAACACCAGATAGATACATATTTTGGCGTTATAACATTTTTATTTTTCTGGCATTATGTCGCTGACAAAAAACCAAACATTTTTCTGGCGTTATGTCGTTTTTGGCTCTGGCGTTATGACAGGGAGCCAAAAATACCTTCCACTAATATGAAAAATTCTTAAATATTCTTAAAGCTTTAAATTTAATAAAACATAATGTAAGAAAAACTCCATAACATTTATGTATGTATGGGGATTATAATATTTTACATTTTTTTTTTTTACTTATAAATCATATTAATGTCATTTGGTTTTATTTTCCATTTTTTGGGTTTTATTTTACTCCTGTACAATTACACTATTTACCATATTATTACCATAAAATCTGAACTGTGTCCTCGTGTAGAATTTTTATATGTAATTTGTATCTATATACACATATTGACATATAACAGAACAAAGAACAGGTGGTTCCTAAAAACAAATAATAAAAATTTAAATGAGCATAACTTCAACGAAAAAAACAAAAGAAAATAGAAATATTAAAAGTACTATAAATTTAAGGTTAGAAAATATAATAAGCCTCTTCCTTTAAAATTAATGGATTTTTTTTAGAGGTTTAAATTAGCAAAAAAAATATGAACCTTCAGGCTAATAAAAATGGAAGCTTTTGTTTTGCTTTAAAAAAAAAATTGTTTTTTACAATAAAATATAAAAATTGTACGTACATGTTTGTGTTTTATTACCTGTCATACAACGCTGCCGTTCTAATGTTATGAGTTACGACATATTCTAATTTCTATGTGAAATGAAATGATAACATAGAATTCAGCTTTTTTAATTAATTTTACTATTTGTTATATAATTAATTTAATTAATTATACAATATCTCATAAAATAAAATTAAAGATTAAAAATAAAAATATATTTTTCTATGTTATTTACTTGCTCTCCATTCTTTCTTTATATTTTAATTTCTATTTCCAACCTAAAAAGCTTTTAAACACATTTCCATAAAAAGGATTGGTCTTGCAAATATAATATGTATGCATATAAAATTAAACAATGGTACCAAAGTAACAATTTCCGGCAGTTAATGTTAATTTAATTATTTTTTTTTTATCATTAAAGTAGAATGTTTTAATTAGCAAATTGTTGAACGGAAATAAAACTCATAATAGGTTCAGGAAAAGGTTTTATCTGTTTTTGGAATATGAAATTACAATTTAAAAACGAGTAAGATTATAATTGCCGTTGTCAACTTTTAAATACCCGTGCATACCCACTATGATGTTTAATATAAAATAAACCATTAATTAATAAAAAAAGAAATGTTACCGCTCTATCACTTTACTTGCCCAGTGTTAATTTTAACCTTGAAGCTTCATTAGATTCACAGTTATCGAATTGACAACTTTGTATGGCAGCTCCGCGAAAATGAAATCGTAACATTTTGAAGCTTCTTATAGGAGTTTGACTATTATATAATCAAACATGTGTAATTTTCATCAATCCAGTGTTATTAGTTTTGAAGAAATTCATACTGGTTCAAAAAAGTTGCATGTCAGCTCCCCAAAAATTTAGCCGTGAAATTTTTAAACCTTACATAAGTGCTTGTTTCATTATATAATTAACCGTGCGTAAATTACATTCTTCCAGTGTTATTAGTTATGAAAAAATTCATATTGCTTCAAAAAAATTGTATGGCACTTCCCCGAAGCCTTTAGCAAAAGTCCTTTAGCGAAGTCCGATTTTAGCAAAATTCGATTTTAGTGTGAATTTAAAAGCTATAGCCCTTTTAGTTTTTGAGTTACCGTGCTTTAGGTATATCTAGGACGTCTAAATGTTAATCTTGGGTTACAAACGAAAGAGTAATTTTAAGATACCTGTGGTATTATATGCACGAATATAAACATATAAGTTGTTAAAACAAATGTGAACAGATGGTAAAACATTGATTAGGTCCGGCGAGGAGAAGCCGTTATTTTAAGGGAGTTTTTAATATTCTTCGTTTTATAGTGGAATAAAAAATTAGATGATATTTTGAATGCATTTAAAAATTAAATTTAAAAAAACAAATTTATATGCGATTCAACATGGTAAACATTGATTCTACATGATTAAACATTCCTAGCGGAAGAAAGGATATCGTATTCCACTAAAGGCATGTGGACTTTAACTTTTGTATAGAATCAAGTTGCCTTACTTGATCCGGCTCAAAAACAAATATAGGGCATTTCCATTTCCAAAAAAACAATCTATTACAAAACTTTAACTTCCAACAACCTCTAGTTTAAGACAGTGGATACTTAAAAATTAAATAATTTTTTTTTGTATCTAATTTTAAAATTGAATCTTGAATATTATATTTATGACTAATTTCTATGTTATGATTAAATATTTCTTTTTTAAGTTATATATTATTAAATTAAATTATTTTTTCTTTAGTTTCCATTTAAAAATCAAAAATAAAAGTTGAATGACTCTTTTGACTACGCCTGAAAAAATATATAAATAAATTAAACAACATTTTCCAATAATTGATTTATCTAAGAGGTTGAATCAATAAACTAACTAATAACTTTTCTATTATATTAAAAAAATTAATTTATTAAAAAACAAAGTTACTTCTATACAATTCAAATCGGTCATTCCACTCAGTTAATGAATTAACAATATAGAAAACTATTCTTCAACTTTATGAAATACAAAATAGTATTAAATGTGTAATTATTTTGAATTGATAAGCAAAAACAAAAAATAACTGTAAAAATAACCGTTTTAAGTAAATAAAAATTAAAAATGGCGTCATCATTGTAAAAATTTTGTATAATAACTCTCAAGAGACTTTAAGGGGAAGCTTAATAGAACAAAAATAATAAACAAAGACTAAAATTTCTAATGTATTTTAAAGCTATTAGAACTCATTAGTATTTAATGAATTACTTTACAACCTACCTACAGAACAATAAAGGGAAAACTAACAAAAGTTATTTTATTATACATATGTATATGTAATTCATTAGGGATTATGCTTACAAGTTACTTTTTTTTTAAACTAACTTTAATAATATTGACTTACAAAATAAACAAACAAAAAAACTGGAGCATGGGTAATCACTTTTGACACTTGATAATAATCAAATAAAAAACAACAGCTACAGTACATTCTAACGGTATAAAATTTTTCATTCTATTTAAAATTATTTTATTTTTGCTTAAAAAAACCTTAATTTTATCAATGATTGGAAAATGTTATTTATATTGACAGATTTTGATGTCATCAACAGCTTTAGAATTAAAACTATTATAGCCTATCTACAATGAACGCTCTGATTCCGCTCTCTACACGTAGCTATCTGTCAAACTAAGTTAAATGTATTGAATTATATGAAAGTGTCTACAATAGACGCAGCCATGTCGCAGCCATTACTCAGTTGTTTAACTTTTAAATTTTTCGCTTTCTCTACGTATTCAAATGTCAAATAATTGACTTTTGACAAATATTTTTTATTGAAAGATAAAAAAAAATATATCACAATCAAAAATTAGTAAAATTATTAATTTTTTTCCTATCTATGGATAAATAATATCAAACCATTATTCAAAAGAGCTATACAATAAACTTTAAACTATTAAACATTTTTTAGTTCAAGATTTTTGTAAATAAAACAATGTCAAAAAACGCTGTCATGTAGATTTCATTGTGGACACCTATTTCAAAAAATAAATTACGGTATGTATGACTTCGTGGTCAACTGCTTCAGTGAAATTTTTACTACATTAGACATAATTTTTATTAAAACAACTTTGTCGGAACTTTTAAACAATTGTACCTAGCAAGGATGATATTCTACGAAATGTCTTTTTAAAAAGAAAATGATTTCGATGTTGTAAAAGTTTGATTGCGTGAAACATTCTAATATTTTCATATTTTGTTCCTTCAAAAAAACTTTAAATGTAAAATTGTCTGAATAAACTTTGACTTTAAAAATTAAAAACACTTTATTGTAATTTGTCAATACTATGACTATCAAATACATAAAAGTATTGACTTGTATGATAAGGACATGTGTAATAAATTTTTATGCCTTTTTATTTATTTAATATTTGTTTTAAATAAAAATATATGAAGTCAAATCAATTTTTTTAGATATTACTTTTTGAAATTTTTTTTTAAAAATTGTGCCAACATAAAATAGTTTGTTCAGGAATTTTTAAGAGTTATACACCGTTTGAAATAAGCAAATGAAATTTTAATTCCGGATTGATATTACTAAAAGAATTCATTGCATGGAGTTTTTTAAAAGCCTCACCCTTTAAGGTGTTGCAGTTCCTAAGAGAAGAAAGCATATAGAGAATAATCTCATTCGAGGACTTTGAATTAGACAAAATGAGATCTAGAGCCTGCAAATATTACAATATTTTTCAGAAAAATGATTAAGGGATTACCTTGTGTGTTAGTTAAAAAACAATTCAGTGGTTTATTTTCACCCTGATTTTAGCTCATCCGAATTGACAGTTGTCAGAATGGGAGATCCACGGGGAGAAGCACAGTTATGCCTCTGCTTATGTAGTTTATTGATCAATCACCACCAGAGGAAGTTCAAGAAGTTGTTGAACTACAACAAAGAAAGAAAAATTTTCTCATTGGATGTGATGCAAAAACTAGGAATTCCCATTTGGCAAGTTCTGTCCGGAGAACAATGGTTTTATTTTATTTCTAATTAACACTAGCCTTAAAATAGGTAATATTAGTAACCGACCTACTTTTATATTTAATTCTAATATTCCGAAGAGCTGGATGCAAAAATCGATCGATCGAAAAATCTTCGAAAGGACTGTGGAAGTAGTCTTTAAAATCTGCCGTCCAGATAACCGCAGCAAAAAAATTACGCTCCCCTTGATAAAGCAAGAACTTAGCAGTCTTTAGAAACCTGTCTAAGTCAATTTTCAACATTTGTTACAAAAATGAATACTCGTAAAAACTAAAGTATGCGAAATTCCAATTGCTTGGCACGGATGGTATAATATAATGCAATAATAATATTATAATAATGCATGGTATAATAGGTAAGTTACATACATGCATGTGGTGACAGACTATATTTAAAATTTTTGAAGTTTAAAAAACCTTTTAAACAATAAAAAATATAAAAAGAAAACATTGAAAATGTACATATATTATAAAATACTTATGTTCATATCTTCTATTCCCTAGAGTTTCCAAATGTAATATTCTATAGAAAAATAGTAAAATTAGAAAATTTTCCATTTTAAAAATTATTTTGATTGTAATAACTTTAACGTGCTTCTTAACACACGTAATAAAAATATGCTTGCTATATTATTTTTGAGTATAAAAAGTGTTTTTGATAAGTTGATTTATTTTTTTGTTGAAAGAACAATTATGTAATCTTTTCCAAAATCTACAGATTTTATTTTTTCAATCGTAAAATAAATAAATTTTTTTTTTAAATTTAAGTTTCCAGACATCTTTGTTAAATTCAACTTGTCATCTGTTATTAAATTTTAAGAATAGTTATGTTTTCATGTGAAAGAACTTCTGTTTTACATTCATTGTATGTATGTCAGAGGCAGTCAACCATTTTTTTGAATTTGGTCTTCCTAATAATAGAATGGCACTTAATAAAGGCACCATCTTTGATACTTTTTTTTTTAAAGATATATAATAATATTCATATTCAGATAACTAGAACTATACTTCAAACCATTTCCATGTACCATTTAACGGATCGCCACTGCTCATTATGTAGAAATAGTTAAGTGATGCATTAGTGGTTAAAGCAACGCTTTTGTTGTCCGATTACCAAATATGTGTAGTCTATTGACAATTAATATCCATTGTGCTAGATTAATCTTAATTGGGTAAGTTCTAGTTTTTAAAAAAGATCTTAATTACACCAATTGATCATTCTTGAACAACTCTTAACATTGATCGATTACTATCAATACTCTTCAAAAGCCTATCAACTCCTAAAGCGGTTGATACCGTATAGATTCTTTCAAGATTCTTGAAATTTATAGCATTTTGTGGCCTAATTTAGAAATTTAATAAATTTACTCAGATTTAAGTTTGTTTAGTTTTAAGTTGTAAAAATCGAGATGTACTACTGTTAACAGGGACACTTTATATTTTTATAGCAAATTTAGTTTAGTTTTTGGATTGTTTTAAAGACTTCTTCAATTTTTTATTCAGCTCTTTTAAAAGCAGTTTTGTATCTGGGCTATTTTTATACAGTACCAAAATAGCTATATCGCTATAGATAAACATTTTACTTACTTTTTTTGATCTATAATCTGTAAAAGAAAAAGTGAGACAAAAAAAAATAGCCTTGTTATCTTGACAGTCTTTTAAAAATAATAATCAATTATTTATATAAATAGTTTTTTAAAAATGGAAAAGACATTATTTTAGAATGAAAAGGATAGAAGATGAAAACGGATATTACTTAAGTTTGTTTTGTTTTTTGTTCACTTGTCTTTTGATAGACGTCTTTATTTGATAAAGCTTTATAAAACTTATTCTGTGCTATTATGGTATATTGTATAAATTTTAATGTTTATCATTTAAAAGATAATATAACTGAACATTCATTGTGTCATGAACTAAGTGTTGTTTAACATATAATGATTGCGTTGCCTTTATTTATTTATTTATAAGCAGTCCCCTAACTACCGCATAACTAACTAAAACATGCCATTCTATTTCATGCATGGTGGATATACTATTGTGAGTGTGCTTTTAATTAATTTTATAATATAAGTAATATTTATTATTAATTATTTTGTTTTTATCATATATTCTAAATTTTAAATTACATTTGGTTACCAAAGGGATTTTGTATTAGAAAACTATTTTTCATTTAAATATTTATAACCTGTACGATTATCGACACGCACACGTACGATTATCGACACGCACGCACGGTTAATAAGCTCAATGTCGTCGCACCTATGAGACCCTGAAATTGATTTATTTACTTTATATAATTCCGTTTGCAAAGTTGTTATTTCAAGCATATCCGTATGCAGTTTCTTTTAATTTAACTAGTGATTCTTGGTCCAAATGTTGACTTGATCCAAAATTAGCATTTGCATACAAACCAAATTTTTATTCTAATTAAAAATATTTTCTTTTATCATAGCTGAAAACAGAATATATTAGCTATTGAATAAGCACCTCCAGAGCATCTGAGCCCAGAACAAAAGTATATCTCATTCACATTTAGTATTATTTAGTTTATTAATTTTATTTAATTTTTGTGAAGTTTAAACAAATCAATAATGTTTTTCTTACTAAAGTTTAGTTTCCTATGACTTAGAAACTTGTAGAAACTATTTGATACATGTATGTAAGGAATTAAAAATTTTCTTGTATCTCTTAGAAGGATTAAAATAAAATGTACAACGATAAGGAATTAAGATTGTTGCGTAAATATTGTATTCATATTATCACATATATATATATATATATATATATATATATACAACTTATTTTTGTAAAAACTAAATCTAGTTCTGTTCTTGTTTATTATTTTCTGTATGTCATTTTATAAATTTTATTTCTCTTCCTTACCTATACATATATTATTTTCTTCTTTCCTTTGCTCGTTTCATTCTTTTTATAATAAATGTGTTTTATTTGTTTATTATTTGTTTCGTTCTTTCACATATCATGTAATATTAAGTGACGTGTAATAAATTGGAAGTTTCCTACACGCACCTGAAGATTTCTGTTTTTTTTTTTTTTTATATTAATTTTAAAAAGGTAAAAAAATAACAATTTCTACTTCATTTTGTTTTTATATTTTTTTAATGATTATACACATATGTTTTAGACAGAGCATATGGTATTATTAATATATGTATATACAAACATTTTGATATATATATATATATATATATATTGTGTCCTGGGAAATATGATAACATGTGTTTGAGAATAAGAGTTGAATGATATAAAAAGTTTTATATTTATATACTTCCTTAGAATATTTGAAAAAACACTCAATACCAATTAAGTAAAAAAAAAGTCTATTGGAGTAGCACCGTCCCGAATCCTTACTCAGTTTGAACCTGAATCATAATTATTATTACTTTGCAATGGTTTTAATCCAGTTCTATATCAAAAAATAATATTTAAAAAAAAACAGATTATATAAAAAAATTTTGAATTAAATCTTATAACTCACGGATACAAAAATACCGAAACAAAATTTTTTCAATTGTTAATTTTTTTTGGGATTTGACTTGGAGATTTTATGAACAACTTATAATCAAGATGAATTATATTAATATATTATATTCAATATAATATGGGTAAAGATAGGTTTATTATAGCCTCACAGTTAAATCATAAAAAAAACCAGATAAAAAAAGGATTTTAATTTAATCTAATTAGTTCTGGCACGTCAAACTCAAACTTGACGAGAAACTCAAACAATTCTCCGGGAATCAAATTCCAATATGGGGAGAACCCTATAGGATTCTCCGGGAATCAAATATAAATAAGTTGTGAAAATCCTTAATTTGATTTCGTCGGTTCCAACCCCTAAGGATTCTCCGGGAATAAGATATAAATGAGTTGCAAAATTCCTTAATTTGGTTTCGTTCATCTATTGTCTTATAATGTTAGAATTGGAAAGGGGTACCATTCAGATCATAAACAAAACATAGCTGCTCTTCGTTATTGTTTTAAGTCAACATGAATCTTCACAATTATATATGCTTCATGTACAACAATTGATGCTGTTTCTAATTTCTAAAACTTGTAAGAAATTTTTTTTAGACAAACCTTTCAAACTTTTTGTACTTTCGTTTTTCTTTAATTCAATTAAATTCTTAAAAATTAGTTTTTTAAAGATTTTCAGAAGCATATACTTTATCATTATACAATATTTTAGATTAACGTTCATATGCCTGTTGTAACAAGTACATATGCGTGTTGTAGGATTTTCAAAATTATTTTTACAAAAGTATTCTACCAACACCAACAATTTGCTATTAAAAATAAATTTTAATGTAAGTTTGAATTTAATATCTTTTTTCCTTCGTTCTGCTGTTTTTCAAATATTTGTATTTTCAAAAGGTAGGTGTTATTTTAAGTTTTCTGTTATAATAATAAACCGATGATTTAACCACATATACTTTTTAAATGTATATGTGTATATAATTAAGAATTTTGAAAAATTTACTTTATAAAAACTCATTAAGAAAAGATAACGAGTAAAAGAGTAGAGTATACCCGATCAACTTTGAGATACCTGTGCTAACATAGATATCTGTTGTGCCGAAAAAAGTTTATGAAACTGTTACAGGATATCTGTACTTGGGTAACGCGGGTGGAACAGTGGTTAGAATTCCAACCTTTCATGCGAAAGACCCGGGTTCGAATCCCAGTGAAAGTGAAAAACTTTTATCTGGTTTCGGCTCGACTCAGGTACCATTTGCCATTGGGTTCAAATTAATGGCTTAATCTATAATTAATAATTATATATCTTTAATAAAAAATACATTAATACAACAATATAAACAAATAATTCAATTAAATAATATAACTCACAGATATAGAATATCATAGAATAGAAATAAAATAGAACTGTATCTATTGTATATCAAAGACATTTCTACATGTTATAAGTAGTACTATCTCATGTAAATTGTATGTGGAATTCATTTGATTAGTTCTAATATCTATAATAGAGAGAAGTAAGCGCATACAAATGCTTGTAAATAAAAAAAAATAAAAAAATTAATATAAACATCAAGGAAATTAATAAAGAAGTCGTATAGAAGAAGTTATTCGAACCTCCCGCACTATGTAAACAAATTTACCTGCTCAAGAAGGTTCAGTTTCATAAACTGTTTTTGGCAATACTTCAAACGTCCACTTTTACTCTATGACAGCTATACGTAATCGCTGGACAAACTCGCTACAAATCAATACTGAAAGTGACTGTTGTTTAAAAACTAAATGCTGAAAAATTCTTAATCATTGCTTTTTTACGGACACCTTAGCGGGAAGTTTTGGACATGTTCTCCATTATATCATCGTTTTTCAGTTATTCTCGTCTAGGCACCTTTTAATGACACAAACAAAAAAAAGTCTTCCTTCATCTCGTCTCCTTTAAACGTAAAATTTAATTATATTAAATATTATAAACTGACGAAGATTGGTGTAATATCTGCAAACCTAGTAAGAGTTAATAATATTTTCATATTTTCACAATTAAATTTATATTTTATATTAAGTAATATGGTTATAAAATACATAACACTGATGAATATTTAGACAGAAATAATGGTACATCTACGTACTGAAAACCGCTAGATTATTTAAAAGTTATTTTTTCAGAAACAAAATGGGATGAGGAAAAAATTAAACGATTCGTTTGCAATCCAAGGAAATTAATTTTCTTTTCCACATGAATTTCAAATTTATAAAAAAAACAAAATCTTTAAAACTTCATTCTTCTAAAGAAAAATTTTAGAACGTTTATAAATATTGGTTTAATTCGGTTGGTTTTCGTTTGTTTTCGAAAACAAAACTGAATTTTATATTAAAAACCAACAACAAAACATTTCCAAAAAAACCACTACACAAAATATCATTTAAAATCAATTCAAGGGAATTCTTAGTCTCGCCCATTTCTGACTCTTTGTTTAAAAAAGTTGATGATGCTTTTGAATATCAATAGAATAAAAGTTAAAGAATAATACTAAATAAATTTCCGTTTCCTAGAATGAGAAATTTTTACATCCATTTACTAGAAACTGAAAAAAAAAACTCGGGTCCTTTTTCTGTCTTCCTTGCAATTATTCCTTTCTTTTTACTTCCAATTCTTATAGCAATTTTATTTGGTCAATTCAACAGAAACATCACCAAGAGGTCTTTTAATTTTGTAATTTTACTGGAGTTTGTTTAATAAAATGAATATAAAAAATCTTTTATTTTAAGGCATTTACAAGTAAAATTTATGAATTTCAAATAAAGAGTAATACGTTATTAATAAATATTTTAGCTTTCATTTAGTTGACCTCCTAAACATTACTAAGAATCATAATATTTTTCGAACTCTGATCTTATATATTGGTTCCTTTTCCAACTCTTCAAAGAGCGTAGAAATCAACGAACTCATTTAGACTAGACTTCAGTTTCTTAAATATCTTTACTCACTTAGCCGTTGATTACTCGATTGTAGCTATTGTATTAGATTATGAATATACAAATGCGTCATCTTTTCATTGATGACTTGCATAAGTTATATACATTTTTTATATAATCGTATTTTATATTACAATACAAACTATTACGACATATATTTACAAGTTTTTTTTTTATTAGATATGAATTGACTGGGTTTAGAGATCGAGACTTTACACACTACAAAACAACCAACAGAAATAAACAGAAACACCAAACATTTTTTTTCTTAATTTCACCCCCACACCATAATTCCGAAAATTTCCTTTGCATTCCAATCGTCAAAAACAAACAGTACACTTGTATTAAAGACCCCGTCCTAAGGTTTGGCTTTAAAAGGGTGTAATTTTAGTTAAAGATACAAACTACCCAAAAGAATCTGCATACAGTTTTAATGCCTTTCGATGCTTCCCGAAACCCTCGTAGAACAAAAACAAGCCTAAAAATTAAAAAAAAAAAAAAAATAATTCTAAAATTTTTTTTTTGAATTCAAAAAACTGGATTATTCCCACTTATATCGTTTCTTAAATCCACAATTAATATTCAACGAAAGCTGTTATTTTCGACTACTAGATGGCTTTTGCGTAATAATCAAATTTGCGGTATTGGGGTGACATCTACACGTTCTTAGAATCGTAACATCATAAAATATATTTTATTGTACTATATTACATTACAATATACAAAATCCTTAAAACTCCTACTTCATTTTTGGTAGTATTTTCATTTTTTCCTTCAAGTTTGTTTTTATATGCAATATAAATTTTACTATTCTTTTCTTTTCAATTTCATTTCACAACTTAATTTTTCTGCATTGTTTATTTTTGGTTTCACATTTGTTGTAAAATATAATTTAACTTTCCTTTTTTCCACTTTAATTATATTTTTAATTATTTAAAAAACACAATAGCACAATTGTTTCTTTTGAACTGTTTGTTGAACGTCCTGTAATTATTTTATTTTCAAAATATAAAAAAAAAAATAATTATAATCCATTTAAAAACGCTAACAATTAATTTAGAGAAAAAATATTAAAAAAAAAATTGAAACCTAAAAAAAGAAAGGATAAGAGAGTTAAAAAAAGATTAACAAAATGATTTTGAAAACAAAAAATAAACCTTTTTGGACACAAAGCTTTAAAATTATTAAACTTATTTTCCACACTCACTCCACAGTACCGAAATAATACATATACTGTTTACATAGGACGAATTAAATTATCGCGTGAATTTTTTTGTACAATGCGATAAAAAGTTTGCCTCTGGTTTTGTGTTTAATTTTAAAAAAATTTATTATTAAATTTACTTAAAGAAAATTAACTTTTAAGTAACAAAAATTAAATTCCTCTTAGATAATAATCTCTAATTAAATCAATTTCCATTAATTAATTTTTTCTAATTTAAATTATTATTATATTTTAAAACCACCTTGCAAGTTTTCTGTGTCAGCTGTAGTAGGTAGTATACAAAATGTCACATATTTTTGACAGTTAAAAAGAGAAAAATGTCACATTATAATGACACGCACGTCTTTTATTTTTAAGGTAAAGAAAATATGTTTTTTTTTTTAAATTGTGGTCGTTTGCTAAATGAATTTTGTGGTGAAATTTAAAAATATTTATCACGATTTTTTAGTGTTACTAAATTTTTAATTTACAATTAATATATGACACTAACACATACATACTTATTTAATTAAATATTCAAAAACCTTTAACGTCAAATTATTGAAGGTACATTTACATAGGGCTTATAAAAGAAATTATAGCATTTCAAAACAGTCAGTTTAAGTTGCCCGATCCTGTAATATTGAAATATGAATATTAATTTTAGAAAATAAAACTAACCTCAAAATACCTACAAACTTCAATAATGAAATGATTAAAAAATTATTACAAGGAAATTGTTTGATATTTTACATATGTTTTTTAGGTAGGTATATGCTTTTACAATTATTATTGACTTGTCGTGGCTATTTATATACATACATATTTATCATTCTGTCACACTATATGAAATAAAATATAGGCAATTTGTTGTATATTGCAATTTTGTAAAAGGATTCAGAAACAGATCGCAAAAAATTCCTTTTCTATTTCAATCTTTTTTTTTTTTGTATTTTTTAAATGCAAATAATAAAATTAAAAAATTATTTACACGATTTACTATATTTTTTCCCAAGTCTGTGTATTGTATTCCTTTTTATTCATTTGTTTTTCCTTCAAGGAGATGTTATTCAATCACACGTTATCGTTGACGACGCCATGACGCGTCTTATTTTTGTCTGCCTCTTTGTTTACTTTATTATTAAACAAAAAAAAAAACAACAATGGCAGCATTCAGTATTTTTTTTTAAAATAGAAGATTTTTTTTTATAAATATACAAACTAGAAAATAAAACAGAATTCAGAGCGGGATTTTACCATTAAATGTAACTAAAACTATTTAAGTTATTATAAAATAAAATAAAAGCCAAAAATAAAAAATTCAAATGTTTCAAAAAAAAAAAATACAACGTTTTACTTGTAAATAAAGATGTTATTTTAAGCTGCTTTTATTTTATATGAAAAAAATAATAGTATTTTTCCTATTTCCCGTCTTTTGTTTGTTTTTAGATTGTGAAAATTTTTTCCTTGTGTTCTAAATTTTACATTGAATCAAGGGAAAACAGAATAAATTTATACATACATACATTTATTATTCTATTTCTTAGGGAATACATATGGTTAGAAATTTAAATACTAAAATATATGATTTGTCATGTCATGGAGCGTTCCTAGTGCATATTTTATTATAATCCAACATAAAATAATTGCTACAATATATTTGATTGTTGGTTTTATATTTTGTTTCAATGCAAACTGTAAGAATATATTATGAACATGCTAAGTAATTATTTAACAACGGGTTTTATACATATTTCTTTTCGTTTTACTTTAATAATTATGATATTAGATGTTCACCAAATAGAATAAGAATAATTGCCTATAAGATATTGGTATGTATATTATAAAATAAATTTATGAATAATATACTTACTTTCATAATATACAAAATTCCTTGAAATTCATTCAAATAAATTATTAAAATCTAAGTTAATAAATAATTAATTTTATAAAATTCTAGAACTCAATTATTGTCGGAGCTTTTTTGAAGACCATAAAGTTGTCCTTCAAAATTGAATATAAATTGTAAACAAAATATTTTTGGTAGTCCAGTAAAACTTTTGAGTTATTATTATTGGTGCAGGGTCAGAACTCCCAGGGTCATAAGTCCCTTAGGGATTTATGACTCACTTTAGTTCCTTAGGGATTTATGACTTACTTATTGGGACGTAAATCCCTAAGGGACTTATGACCCACTTTAAAAAATATTTACGTGGGACATAAGTCCCTTTACAAGTGGGTCATAAGTTCCTTTAGGAAATCTAAAAGTCTTCTCTGATCTTTATAATTTAAAGTATGATAATACAAAAATATATATAAGCAAAATATTAGATGTACAACAATATGTATTTATATATCTATGCGAGATACTATAACAGAAAGCATATTTAGGTTTGTTAAAAATCAAAGTTGACCCTTTTTCCAGAGTATTTTATCCTTTTTCCAGAGTATTAATCAGTATTACCCTTTTTGCAAAAAAGCATTTCAAAATGTAGTTTAAATGTAAAATTTTGGTTCTTTCAACCCCAAAATATGTACCGGTCACTGATATTATATAATTAAAATTAATATTTTTTTTTTAGTATTACTAATAATTTTTAATTTGAGAACTGTATTAGGAAGTTATGACCTCACTGAATCAAAACTCCCACGATTATAAGTCCGTTAGAGAGTTAAGGCTCACTGCTATGAGTACCTACTTTAATTTTTATCCAATATTAAATACAACAATTAAATTTTCTCCAACATTTTTATATAGAAATGAAATTTTAAAAGACCATTTCGATTTTAGAAAAATACTGATGTTGGGTAACTTCAAAAGAGTTAAAAATGACTATATATACACAACTATTCTATATTTTATTCATATTTTTGCATTTTTAATTTGATAAAAGTGTTTAATTGGTCAACAATTGAACATTTTCCAACTAAAAACAAAAACACATTATTTCTCTAAATTAAATCTTGAATATAACCATAAAATGAGTTTCCCCCGTTTCTTTTCTACATACATTATGCTTATCCATTCCATAATATTATGTAGTTCATAAAATATCTGAAAATAAACTTTTTACAATTTATATTATGAAAAATAAAAGTTATTTTTTTAAACTTTTTTAATAACATACACATACATATACAATAATTTTTCTGAAATTATACTTATAATGAAAAAAATTGCAATCAAATAATGAAAACAAAGTTTTTAAAACTTTTAATTTAAAAAAAGGGGGAAAATATAAAAATTAATATTTCAAAAGATAAACGAAAAAAACAAGAGAAAGTTACAAGACAATTTTTGTACATGTGGGAGATATTAAATATTTTTTTTTCTACAATTAAACCGGTTCCATTTCAGAAATTCAAGGATTAAGAAAAAAAAAGCATTTTGTTGTTCTCTTCTTCGACATAGCTAAATTTAGAAATTGAAAGACATTCTTTTCGAAAAAAACCAAGCTTATTTTAATTATTTGTTTTAGACGGATTTAACAAATTTTGTCGATTTTTTGCTAGTGACTTGAAAATTTATAATAACTCTTTTTACTCTCTCAAGTCACTCTTGTTACTAAAAATCAAAAAAAAAATTATATGACGCACTCAGTAAAAAATTTAAAAATAGGGAGCTTATTTTATGTTTAAATTTTATTGAGAAAATCACTTTGTTGAGCAGAAATGGGGTCTGGCCCGAAATTCGGTTTTACCAAATCCCACTTTTCCAAAATCCCCTTTTATAAAAACTACAAAAAGCGATAAATATTCTGGAAAAAAAAGAACAGTAATTTTTAAATACAACTGTAAAATCCTTCTAATTCAGAATCTACTTATTCTGGAAAAGGGTAACCAAATCTAAAATCCTTCCTAAATCAGGATCCCACATAACTATATGCATAAATATTCTGGAAAGAGGTTATACCTTGAGTTTGTATCCAACTCTGAAATCCTAAGCATTTAATATAATGGCGGCTGTTATAATTTTGAAAGAGCGGGATTTTTGAAAAACGGGGTTTTATGAAAGTGGGATACAACTGGATTATGGGCCGCTCACAAATAAACTTAAAATAGAGCATAGGATTTTCTATTATGTTTCAAAATGAAAATATTTATAATTATTTAACAATCGGATGGCAATCGATTTATTTTACTATACTTACAGATTTCTAAAGAATAACGAAGCTTCAATTATTATTTTTGTCAGACTACACTTTCAGACTTATTCAAAAATTAAATATATAGGTTAAGTTTTCCATTTAAGAACCTCTAATGGAAAAACCAACTTAAACAACAACCTATATAAATTTAAAATTTCTTTATTAGATTTAAATAAAAAATAAGTCCTTAATATTTTACAAATATATTTACATTTTGTTTTTAATGTTATTCAATAAAGATAATTTTATTTGTCAAAAAAAAATGTAAAACATATCAAGACGCTATAGGAAGTGTGTATATAGATACACTATATCCAGACAGCATATATCCTTTCCAAATAACTTAACATATATAAAAAAATTTCTATTTCAATCTCTCCATTTTTAGCACATTTTCAAAAAATTTTGTAAAAATGTGCCTATATAGCTTCACTCTGTCCGTCCGTCCGTCCGTCCGTATGTTTACAAAAACTTTTACACCGTTTGAAATAGAGAAAAGAAATTTTAACCATGGATAGCTTTTGCAAAAAAAATTATTTCGTAGAAGAATTTTTTTTTGTAGCCCCACCTGTTATGGGCCTACAGCCCCCCAAAGTTGGAAAAAGCCCTATATTTAAATTGTTATAACAAGAGTTCTGTTACATATATTTTCAATCTGAAAACGGCAAATGATAGCTGGTTTCATAAACTTTATAAATTTTTACAAGGCAAATGTTTAGGGTTGCCATCCAGTACTAAAATTTACCATTATATAAAACTCAATTTTTGCAAAATTTTTGGCCCCACATATCTTCTAAACGGTTCAAGCTAGTATCTTGAAATTTTGGGAGAAGTTAGATCCTAAAAAAATAGTAGGAGTTAGTTAACAAAATTTTTTTGTCAAGCCCCCTGTTTAGGAGCTATAAGGGCCCGAAAATTGAAATTATGCTATTTTTAAGCACCTGTAACTTGAATACCTGTCCAATTTTTTTTTTATTAATATACAAAATTTAAAGGTCCAACATTATATTTTAACATATGTTAAATGTTTTCCTTAAATTTCAAAGGGGTTCCTTAAATTGAAGAAAGTGTCTCTCAGTTTTACCCATTTTTGCTTAGATAATAAAATTCTAAGTAAAATTCCAAATTTTTGTGTAATTCACAATTTCCTAGAACCTAAAATATTAGAGGATGGGGGGGGGGGGGGGGGAGTTGAAGTTATATTCTTGAGAAATTTGGCAACCTTCCCCATTAAAGGGCTATAACAACTTTTAAATAAAAAATTTACTGTTAGCAGTAAATTTTATAAGTCAGTAGTAACTATTTCCAAGTAAATATTTCCAAAGTTAAACTCAGTATGTAATACAATATAATTTTGAAAATGTGCTTTTTTAAAAACCCTTGGTTTTTTTTCATCACTTGTTTAACGTGCTTTTTATACCCGTATGACCCGTATTCAAAGGGTATAATAAAATTGCCATTACGTTTGTAACGCAGAGAAGGAGGGGGGAGGGGGGGGGGGGGGTAGATATAGACTCAAGTGTATGGATCGGATCAGAATCGAAAAATAAATCGATTTAGCTATGTATGTCCGTCCGCCCGTCCGTCCGTCATCACGATAACTCAAAAAATAAAGGAGCTAGGATTATGAAATTTTCACAAATTCGTTTTTATGCAAAAACCAGAATCGCTATTTAAATCCAGCCATTTTGGTCCACGGATTCAAGTACCTGCCATACAACTCCTTCTTTTATATGAGCTTTACACTACACCTGATGTAGCAGGGTGTCTGAAATTTTGCAAAAAATAGTTTAGTGTAATGGCCAAAGTTACTGTAAAATTTGGTTGGTCTACTGCTGAGGGTTCGAGTAGCTGTCATACAACTCCTTCTTTTATATGTGGATGAATGAAGGTGGGTGTATGAAATTTTGTCAAAAATAGTTTAGTGTAATGGCCAAAGTTACTGCAAAATTTGGTTGGTCTACTGCAAAGGGTTCGAGTAGCTGCCATATAACTCCTTCTTTAATATGAGCATTACTCTACACCTAATAAAGCCGAATGTTTGAAATTTTGCCAAAAGTAATTAGCCTGATGATATAATGTATATGTTACGGTCATACGGGTATCCCAGAGTTGACACAGTCTACTCTACTACACTCTTCCTCGTTTTAGCTAAAAGTGTATTTCATTTTTAATATTTGCATTATGAAATGTTTTTTGTCATGTAATGTGTAAATGTTTATATATGTGTATGTACTTATATTTTTTTTTTATTCCTTTTATAACTTTTTTCAATTTGTTGTTTTTTTTTAATATTACCAATATATGTATTTTCATATTTTTTTCAAATTTATTTCAAAAACATTAAATTTAAATTTAGATTTTTCTTCTACTTTTGTTTTCCTGTGT